>MPNW01000593.1:30000-37359 GCA_011800805.1 Hirudo medicinalis
AATTTATTTCGAGGATTACACTATATATTATATATTCGAGACATAGAACTTCGAAATAAGGTGCTTTTCCTAATGGACAGCTGACGCACTATAGAAGAGGAATCTCTCCAGTTCTTACATCGTTCGATCGGAAGATGAAATCGGACTCCGCTGAACAATGAAGCACGATCCTACCGAGGTCTCTCGGACATTCCATTCGATTTGCATCAATCCTGTCTGCATCTTCCTGGAAAAGAAAGCTCGAGACACGTAATAAAAACGAGAAGCCAATAGCGATAAGTAGCGAATCTACAAATCACCCCGATGGTTGCTGGAGTTCCTATTGGCACAGGACTTGCCCTAAGGAGCGCTGGAGGCTCTTAGATCTAATAGAATGAACAAGGGTCTTCCATCTGGATAAAGTTAGTTTCGTATGGGAAAAGACAATTCAGATTTCTGAAAAAGAAAGGTTAATGAATGCAGACAATACTTCTGAGGCTTAAAATACGAACTTTGAGCAATGGAACAATAAATCTGTAAAATATTATATTCATCAGCGTGCAAGCCATGTACCACTCGTCTGTACTTTCCATGCACGTGCGCGTGAAATGATGCACGTGCTTGTTCCGGCATCGGTCGCACGCTTCCAATCTTCTCCAGCAGTCGAGGGGAGTCCATGCATTCAACCGGATAGAAAGGCACTGCTCTCAAGTCTCAAGTCTTCCGAAGGGCAAACGTATCATGCACTGCATTCCTTGTTAAAGCAAGCTTACATTCACGTAACTATGATGTGCAATTGAGAAATAGATACTAATTATCCGGAGTATATCCATATTATGATACGGAATTCGGGCGCTTTCTGACAATCAATGCTTCGCTTCTACTCGAAATTGTAGACAACGTCAGAGCATTCCAGTGACATAATTTTCTAGCGGACGGACACCAGGAAAAGAGGAGACCAATCTAAGGAGGGTAATTGGAGTTTTTGATGACCAGATTTCTTGTGTTTAAAAGATTTGTTTTAGCGCTCATGTTCGCTTCGAACGTTTTGCGACTTTGAGATCTATTTCTGGTGTCTCTTTGCGTTAACTTTTCGCTCCAAATTGAATCAGGGATGTGCGAGGTAAAACAAAATATATTTAAATACTTTATTCAGCAAGTACGGAATCCAACATTCTTTAAAATACATGACAAAAAATAAACGATATTTTATCTAAAGATTTCAAAGATCGCTGAAGATGGAAACATGTTTTTTTGTCTGATTCATTTTTGTTTGAACAATTGGAAAAACAATTCCTGAATTGCAAATACGATCAGCGATAACCATAAACAGGACATAAGTTTTACGTGTTACTACGAGACTTTTCCTTAACAATCATCGCAAAGTATCTTTAAATATCATACAATATCATAAAAAAATATCGCTAGCTAACTTAAATCTCAACTAACTAACAGACTAAAACCATAATTACTAAATGCGACGTTACTAATAACACGTCATCATAACAAGTTAAGTAAGTTACGTCGTAACATTGCACATCCTTTTTTAATGCCACATTCTCACATTAGTCACGTGACATCAAATTGGTCGTAAAGCACATTATTACCAAAACGTGACAATAAGCTGTAAATTCACCCAGCCAAGGGGGGAGAAGAGACAGAGAACTTGATCTAAAAGCATGGACTCCAAAAACAAGGAGGACTGTTACGAAGTGAGTCAAAATGACGTTCAGAGGAAGAAGGATGGCCTCGGAACGAAGCTCAACAGGACCACCCAGTCCATCTGGAACTCATCCAAGAAGGAGTTTTTGGGGAGAACTTGGGACAGTTGGGGTTGGTGTGACAATATTCGATTTGTCAATTATAATTAATAATTATTAAAACTGAATTTAATAGCGTTATGCAATGTTATGAGGTTATACGTAACATTACACATTACACAGATCGTAATAATTTACAGAGTAATTTGACGACATTATTCCCTATTCATTTGAAGCCGACGTAAAAATCTATGAAGAATGACGTGGATTGTTGTTAATGTTTTGTTGAACTTCAAACACAAATTGGCAACAGACAACAACATTGCAAACATTGCGAAGACGTTTTCTGTTGAAACAGTCAAACAGATCTACAAATAAACATTAGTATAATATCATTAGCAATAAAAACAATAATAATTTAATTTAACAATTATTATTATTATTGTTGTTGTTATTATATTTATTATTATCATATAATTATAATGTGTTATATTAACATATTCATAATAAACATAATAATAACAATATTTAATTACATTATTTTTGATTAAAGTAATTACATAATTTACAATTTAACTACAGAATAATTTATTATTTAATTACAGAAACCAAAAATTCAAAATACTTGCCTTAAAAATATTTCTCATAGTTACAAGCAAAAAACTCATAAGCTCTTTATTTTTGGATTATGTACATGATAATTTTATTGGTAGATTATGGGTGGGTAGTGGGTGGATAGTGGGTAGATAGTGGGTGGGTAGTGGGTGGATAATGGGTGGATAGTGGGTGGATAATGGGTGGATAATGGGTGGATGGTAGGGATCATCTTTCCATGTCCTTCACCAACATGGATCATCACTTAATCATATTTCACCATCTCAAATTCTTATATTTAACATGAGATTGGAATTAAAATATAACTTCCTCAATTCGAAAATAATAGCAAATAAGTAAATACTTCTAGTATTATTAATTAATATCACCATTACTAATGTTACTCTGTTAGTTATTAAATGTTACTAGAGTATTTTTTGTAAATTATTTACTCGAAAAAATGATTTAATTCGCTGTTGATTTCACTGATTTTAGCAAAAATAGGGATCTTCTACATCGTCTTCTATTCCTGCCTGGCAGCCTTTTTCGCTGTGTTACTGGTCGGCTTCTTCCAGACTCTGGATGTCAAGCAGCCAACACAGCAGAACATGTACAGCCTCATCAAAGCCAATCCAGGTAAGCCAATGAGCCATTTCTTCATTTACATTTCAGCAAGTAATTCGTCTTGTTCTTGTTTATGAATTTAAAAAAAAATAAATTTATTATATTGCACTATGGAACTATTACAAGAAATTAGAGAATTGGAAAACCCGTAACCCTCAGTAACCCGTGACATTTGTGGTTGAATAACCAAAAAAATAGGAAATAACTCGACATGCTTGACGTAATTACGAACCTTTCCAGGGAGGGAAACATTGAAGATTTTAAATGTTTTGCTCTGAAAAGACATTTTTCATTACAAAAACCTTTTGGCGTGCTAAATTATTAAATTTCACTAAAAATCCAGATTAAAAAATAAAAGTCCAGATGTCGTCAGACAATGCTTACCATGCTGCGCTTGGTGTTTCTCATTTATCTGGGATTGTTTGTGGATTTGCGTATTTTTGTGGATTATTTTAATGAAACATTCTCAAATGTCCGCTTAAGATTCTCCAAAGGCTGATTAGGAACATTTTTTTGGTTTTTCAAGGTTGAGGCGAAAAGAAATACTTAAATTAAAATGCGAGAACTTCTTTTGAATGATTATGCTTTCAAAAATAAAAAGTTATCTCTTAGAATCAACACAACCTTGAGAAACATCGTGATTGAAAATTTGGCTCATCGTGCCATTGTTAACACCAACCAAAGAAGATTCCAAGACCCCAAGACTTATTCTCAGAACTAGAGTTCTGAAACGGACAAGTTAATAATAATAATAATAATAAATAATAATAATAATAATAATAATAATAATAATAATAATAATAATAATAATAATAATAATAATAACAATAATAATATATGCTTGGCATCATAGGCGCTACATAAATTGAATACATCGTCAAAGATAACCCAGTCCAACGAGGTAAGCGAAGAGGTTCCTGATGAGAAATTTCTAGTTTTAGAGGATGTAAAGATGATAATCTCCCGGGCCAAGAAGCGGAACTATTGGAGATTATCACTGGAGCGGGTTGCTGATGATTGAGTTGTGCCGGGATGATCCTTGGGATGATCCTTAGGTTCATGAAGGATGTTTCCGTTACTCATGAAGAAAGAGAAATAGGCGTTTGAACAGTTTTCTAAAAATTCAGAAAATGCGATGTAAAGAGTGATTAAAATATGACAATGATTAATTTGTAATAATATATGTGTGTGATGTTACTGAGATCAGTTGTCACGATTAATTACAAATTTATTTACAAATAAGAGCTGCAAAAAAAGACATTAATATAAACAAAAACAACAATAATAATAATAACTGAAATAACCAACAGAGTTAAGACTAAAGAGTGACCAATCAAGAACTGATGTGATAATCACAGTCAAATACGCACAGATGTTTAGAACGACTGACTCAGAATGCACGACACATCAGAGCAATAACCACGGCAGACGATCGCATCGTCAATCAACTTATCCGATTTACTTTCACACTTTCACCCGAGATTATCGTCCGGAATAACCTCTGAAATCCTCCCCGGTCACGAGACACCTGGACTCGGGGGAGGTCAGCAGGGCGAACGGCCTCGAGGCGACGGCTAGCCCGTTCTTCAAGGTGCCCACGTAAGCCCCGTACAGTTCCATCGATTTCTCCGATGGGAGTTTCGGTCCTTCTCTGGCTTTCCGAACGTAGTCCTCGTAGAGATTCAACGACCGTGCACTGGGTTCGAGTGGCCCGGTTATTTTGAGGTAGAGAGGGTTGAAATTTGTTTCGGCAGGTCCTCTGGGGCATCTGCTGATGCAATGGGAAAAGAAGGTCAATCGTTCAAAGTTGAACCATTCATGTCGAGTGTAATCAATTTTCTTTGGTAAATTATTAAAAGGGAATAAATTAATTAGTAAATAAATTAGCAAATTAATTAATAGCTAATGAATGGAACACAATCAGTTTAATTTGACTGTTTGATCGATTATTGAGAACTTGGTCACATTTGAAATCAATAAATCAATGAATTTATAATAAATCAATCAGCAAAATAATTCCTCCCCTCGACAAGCAAAAAGTACATCTGAAAAGATTATTGGCAAAATAATAATAATAATAATAATAACAACAACAACCATAATAATAACAACAACAACAACAACAATAATAACAATAATAACAATAATATTATTATTAACATAATTTATTAATTTATTCGAACGTGAAAATTGGAAAATAATTATCGCCAAACTCACAGCTCTCTCTCGCAGAGTGTGGCGTTCGAAGCGTACCTTGGAGTGAAGGAATTGCAAATGAAGATCGTAATTCACTTATTATTACACTGTCCTTACAATCACCATTGCCATCACCATAATCATCATCATCATCATCGCACCATCACCATCATCATCATCATATCATCATCATCATCATCACCACCACCACCACCACCACCATCATCATCATCATCATCATATCATCATCACCATCATCATCTCAAAGACCAAAGACCTCTTATAAATGTCCATGTTCTCGGGGCTCGGCTTCTCGATGGAAACTCCGTACCTCTCCTGGAAGGCCTCCTGGAAGAAAACAAGATGTGCACTGATTGGATTTAAGTGAACTGATTAAATTGAAATAATTTTAATAGGATTAGTAATCAGGATATTAATAATCATAATATTAATAATCTTAATATTAATAAACATAATATTAATAATCATGATATTAATAATCCTAATATTAATAATCATAATATTAATAATCATGATATTAATAATCCTAATATTAATAATCATGATATTAATAATCCTAATCATAATCATTACAAAATAATTAAACAGTCATAAAAAGAGATGAACATTTATATTTTATGAACAGCAACTGACCGAGAGCGAAATTTATCAATTCATTATCAACCGATTAATTGAAAGCAATCAATTTATTGACTGGCAATAAGCAATAATTAACCAATAATAAGTAACAATCGAAAATAATCAGTTAACTATTTTTAATCAATTAATTAAAGTCAATCAATTAATCATCTTCAAGCTCCACCTTCAACTTTGCAGGAAACTCCTCCCGTTTGCCGTCGTCGTCGACGATTCCGACGTACGTTTTGTCGGACGAAATCGTCTGCTGGTCGTTGTTGTTCATGTTGAGGAAGGACAACACCTTCATCACCTGGAATGAATTGAGGAGTGAAAGTCACTCTGGTCGGTTGAATCGCTCCAAATAAATTAGTACGATTAGAGATAAATTAATCGCCCGATTAACCAATTATAAGTTGTTTAATTAAATGCATCAATTATTCGAATGAAGTGGTTAATTAGTCATTCAATTCATTTCGAGTCCGAGGACAGAGCAACAACAACAACAATAACAACAACAATAATAACAATAATGTTAATAACATTAATCATCACCACAACTATTACCTACCATCACTGCAATCATCATCATCATCATCAACACCGTCATCATCATCATCATCAGCACCATCATCATCATCATCATCACCGTAACCATCAAACCTCCCCACCTCCTCCTTGTCCTCTCCCCAGTCAATGTCCGATCCCTCGCTGCCGCTGAGGCTCCCCTCGGACCCCGTGGAAGCAGACGAGCCCGTCGAGTCCTTCCCGCTGACGTTCGGATTGGCCTCCTGCTTGTTCCTGGGAGCCGATCGAACGAAGAACAAGTGCATTGTAAATATGCGGCTATTCATCTGACATTGCAAGGAAGGCAGCAAAAAAAAAAAAAAACAAAAAACAAAACAAGAACTTAAATGCAATGGCACGACGTTACAATGCCAGGTGTTTATATCTTAAAATTTAACAATTAATCGATTATTAATTATACTCTAATTGATTATTAATTTTAATCTATTTATTATTACTAATTATAATATAAATGATTAATAACTGTAATCTAAATGATTACTAATTATAATATAATCGTAATAAATAATTAAAATCTAAATGGTCAGCCTACCCATACTGATCATGCTTCCTGCCCGACCTGAGCCTGGGACAGAAAGGACTGTAATTGGACGAGGATTTCGGCATGAAGTCCCTGGTTGGCGGAACGATGGCAGACGACATTTCAGTAAATATTGGAAATCATAAATAAACCTATTTGTTTTTATGAGTTTAAGAATTATCGAAAGAAAACATTGGAATAATTAAAACCAATGCAGACACTCAATAAAGTTATGATTACAAATGTGAGAATGAAAATGATTAATGATAACTGCAATAATGATGATGATGTCAATAGTGATGATGATGATGTCAATAGTAATGATAATGTTAATAGTGATGATAATGATGATGATGATGATGATGATGATGATGATGATGATGATGATGATGATGATGATGATGATGATGATGATGATGATGATGATGATGATGATGATGATGATGATGATGATGATGATGA
>MPNW01000594.1:0-34986 GCA_011800805.1 Hirudo medicinalis
GGTCAGAGAAACGAAAGCCTTTACTTTGGTAGGCAATTCCACTCATCAATCTTTTAAAGCATTTAACGGTCCAACGTAAAATAAACAGTGTTAACAAACACGGGGTCCGAGACTCACCCCAGAAAAGCAGGGAGCTCAAATCACTCCTAGGGCCCGCTTCCGCTACGGACGGCACCGCGAACGCGCGAGCGACCCTCCTCCACGTCAATCAGGCACTACGGCCCAAGCCCCACCCACTAAGGCCTGCGCATGACTTAAAGTTCCTATGTATGGTTTCCACTCTTAAACTTGTGAATGATATTAGATGGAGGTGTTTTTCAATTATTTGCTAAGAACACTAAATTTCGCAACTTAGTTCGACATTGCATCACTATTTCAATGTTTCTTCGTCTGCTAAGTTCTACTCAACTTTCAATTTAACTCTTCGAGCTGAATTATTAGGATGCACTGCCACACTTGGAAAATATTTTATTTTATTAGCGATGTAATTAGTCGTAGGTCTCGGTAAGGGTGTGAAATTGTTCGTATCTTATTTTTCGGCCATTCATTAAACATCGTCGTATGCATGATGCAGCGTGCAGCATGCTTGTAGCCAATGAGCGCAGGCTACCGTAAACAGGCAACTATTACCGTAACTTTCACCTCTGCTTGAATTTCATCATTTACTTTAAAGCACCGCTGATCATTTCGCGTTATTGAATTAGACTCAGAGCTCGATTCGAAACTTGGTTGGAGAACTTTCCATCCTTCGTCTCCGGCTCTTTTCGCTAGGATGAAGCGGATTTCTGTCGAAATTTTGTTGTTTTTTTCATTTCAAATGGATTCAAACTATTGGTGAAAATGTTAGTGACACTATTACATTTCTACCAATGCGTTTGCTGCCAATTGAATCACATCTACATTGACCAATAGCAAGTCATTATTTAAGTTTATTCAATTAATAATTTGTCTATTAAGATTATTATTGTTATTATTATTAAGCTTAATTATTAATCTGTACACTAAAGTTATTATTGAGTTAATATTAAGTCATTGTTAGAATATTTATTGATAACTTTGTTGATTTACTTAATTGGCACAACTTTTAATATAAGAAGGCCCCAGGTAATAAAATGAATAATTTAAGTTGAAATTTTCACTTGCTTGAAAGAATAGACATTTCATAGTGAACATGGTTTCCTTTTTGAGATTCTTTTTAGTTAACATTTCCAAGTTAATTGTTATCTTATTTTTCTATAATACTTAAGATAGGGATGAATGGCTTAACATTTTTAAGAAGTCCTTGAGATTTTTGATCAGTATCTTCAATTTGAAGTTGTTAATTAATTTTTTTACTCATGAATTTTTAAGAAATTTGGTCAGGCAGAATATACTGACTATTTTGTCTTGTTTATTAGAAGCTTATTTAACATTACATGTTAATGTTGCTCTGTATTCAATTCACTAACTTAAAAATATGGAAAACAAGTGCCACATAAATGTGTTTTATTGATTTTTAACAAATGCAATTTATTGAAAATAAATGTTATAGTAAGGCAAATCCAATGAGTGGATTCATGACCTCAACAGAGAATCTTCTGAGAACCATATGTAATCAAGGTCTGGCGGGCCTAAAATTATTGCAAAAACACAAATTTAGAGTTTTTAAGTTACATTGGTTTCATGAAAACTGATGAAAGACAAATTCAAAACCTGCAGTTGTCAGGTTTCTTGTGCGTTTGGCAGAAGTGAACTTCCAGCACGTGTGTATGGATTTCAGTAAAACTGTTTGAGGAATGTACGTCGCAAAGTCCATATCTCCATTCTTCGTCGACCACTTTCTTACAACTGTCTCTGTAGACGTGCAAGGAGAATTCACCAGATTTGAGTCCTCGTTTAGAGTCGCAACCACATTTATTTCTGTTTTGTTCTGAATTAGTTGCATGGACCACAACTTGAGCACACAGAGTTTGACGAGATTGATTTTTAGATTTTAACTTGCCCATATCGAAAGATCGAAAGATCAGCGGAAGTAGCAAATAAACCAATTGAGGTCAATAGTTGTTTACATAATCGTCTTAATGGGGTCGTTCACAGAAATCAATATAAAAATAATTACAAATTAACTGTTTCAATAAATCCAAAAATATTTTAAGTTTATTCATCGCCCTCGAATATACATTTGAACTGAAATAAAATATAAAAGTTAACAAATCTTAAAATTTAAAATCTTATAAATTAAAACACTTTTCGTAATTTAAAATTGTATTTGGTATTTTTAGGCTGAGGATTTATTTGTTTACTTATTATTTAATTCGAGTTCGCTTGGCCTTATATTGGAAATATTCATTCCATAAAATATCGCCGTTACAGATAGGCGGAATACTACTCAAGGACAGGAATTATGCTTTTTGAAAAAGCTCCGAAAATTACGTTGGATAATTAAAAAACATAATTAAACACCACTTCCTTGAGATCTAATCCTGAATGATCTATCTCATGATGTAGACGCAGTAAACGCGTTTGTCCGAATCGCTTGGGCGTTACCAACCTTATCGATGATATGTTGCCGGCAATGCTGTAGTTACATGTTACTCGTTAATCTGGGGTGTTGCAGTTCTATGCTGTTGTTTGTAATGTCGCTGTTATGGTTTGTGATATAATAGTTGAATAGATGAATAATCCAAGTCACAAAATTTAAAGAGTGAAGGTAGTATTCAGTCTAATCAGTTCAGTTTAGTTCAATTACGATCATTCCCAGAAAATTTCTGAATATGAGTCTAAACTTGATCCTGCTGGTTTTGATAGATACCCACTTGAGAAGCTTCCTCGAGATAACTCATCTCTTCAAAACCCTCCAAGGCTAATTGGCTTTTGTTCCGCTCCAGTTAGAGTGAAGTACGGAATTGTGTCTGGCAAGTCAAGAGCCATCGTACCTGGATAACATGCTGTATAATATGGCCCAATGATGCCCCAGATTATTCCTGGAGATATTTTTTCGGCCATAAAACAATCGCAATAAAGGCAAAACTCGATCCAAATATTTAGGAGCCATGCTAGACATGACTGACAAGTCACGGATGTAGCAATTTTTTGGTTGTTGCGCAAAAGCCAGTTCATAGGCAGCGTTTGATAACTAACTCCTTCTCTAACCCTACTCCCACCCCTAACCCTAATCCTACCTCAGGACCTGGATATCTAATTAGAACTGACAAAAGTCGCTCCCTATGAGTTGGCTTTTGCCAAGTGTTAAGTCCTCTTTTCTCAAACCATTCTTAGTTATGATTCAAGGTTTGAGATTTATGAGATTTTCTTTGGATCTCATCATGCCCTCCAACTTTCTTGTGACTTAACTCTTTTAATAATAGGCGAATTCCATAAAAAAAAATGTTAGAGTGAAAAAAAATTATATAAATAGGTAAAACTCGTATATATACTCGCTATGTATATAATCTTTCAGTCTTATTGTATTTATTAATGTTCTGTTTGTAAAATAAAGTGTTTTTTTATTTATATTAAAAATGCTTGTCTGATTTTATAGTAGATATTTTTTGGTAGTGCAGTTTTTTCTATGAATTTTCTCTGATCCTACCAATAGGCAAATGAATACTACATTCAAAAAGCCAATATGTTTATGATGCAAATAATGCAACTGACAAGATTGAAATGGGATGAAAAATACAGACTTTGAATTCAAAAACTGTCAGTGGTCTTCGCAATGCAGAAAAGAAACTATTTCTTCATTCGTTAGAATTGGGTTCTCATAGAGAAACCAGAATTTCTCAAAATGTGTTGAGATTCTGAGCAAATGCCTCCTACCTTTGTACGTCAAATTCCAAAATCAATAAAGTTATTTAAAATTATTATTATTATATTAAATCAACACAATGTCTCCATTCACATCAAAAAGTCACAAGATTGTTCTTCCAGGAGAGGAATCTCAAATTTTTAAAGTGGCCTGCCAGATTTAAGTCCGATCGAAAACTTGTGGGGATTATTTGCAAATAAAGTATGTAATAATGGCATGCAACATTATGACATCCAGAAACTGGAATAAGCTCTGAAAGAGACTATGTTATTAATGCCGAGGCAGTAAAAGACACCGAATATAGTAAATGACATTTTTTGACTTAGACATGGTCGGCCTGTGCTACCGCAAAGGAGCATCCGCCTGGGTAAATCCGGCCCTGGTATACGGTGTCTCTGTTATAATATTAGCAGAATTTGCTAAATAAAATTAATTACTTCAAATTAATTCCATTTGTAAGAACACCCAAAGGACCAAAAACAATTATCACCGAAACAACTCCAAGAGCTTAGATTTGATGCAGAGGCATTTGCCTTTATTTGCTAGATCTTAGAAATAAAAAAATAAAACGGTTAATAAAGTTTTATGATAATGTTTTTAAAAATAGATTTTAAAATGTAAATATCGTTATAAGTGAGTTCTTATTTTTGGTTTGTTAAAGTCTAAAATAGATAATACGCATTTAAAACAACTCTGAACCAAATGTTCATTATTTAACAAAGCAGCGCTTGAAATCATTTAATTTGGTAGTTTTTGTAACATTTGCCTCGACAATAATATATCGGAATAGCGAAATCAAAAACTTATATTGAAATAATATTTTTAAATTTCAGAAACACATCTCTAAACCATGACTAGCGAAAATCAGGAAAATGTTGATTGCTCTATCAGTAAGATTATTAAGACTTAATAAACTATACCCATAAAGAATTTTAAAAATTTATAATCTGATTCATTGCTAGTAACTCCTAAATGTAATGAAGATATTATATTATTTATTATTTATTATTACGTTATTTATAACTTCAGATTTGGAGATGCTTACGCACTTGAAAAAATTGAGAAAAGAAATGTACAAAAATAAGAAAGTTAGCATAATTTAATAGTTTCAGTTTCAGTTTCAGACCATTTAGTATTACTATATTATAACTAAACCCAATATTTTTTAAAATCATCTATTTTATTTATAACAAACACAATATCAAACTTTTAATAGCTTTCAGAAAACAGCATGAGACTATATGTGCAAATCTCCATCTGGTTGAGGTACATTTTAATCATAATTTGCTTAATATTAAGTTTTCGTTAAGAAACTAAGATTATCGATAAATATTTCATAATTAGCAAAAAAACTGATAATTTAAATTGATTATTTTTTTAATAATAACATTTTAATCTTATTTGACCTACAATTCCAATACTTCAGCAACTACTTGCCTATTCTGTCTGATGCATCTCTTTTCGAAATTGATGATCTTTTATATGCGAATGACGATTTACAAGGAGAAAGCATTCCTGGTAAATGCTGATAGAACAACTTTCTTATTTTATGTTGAATAATCAAAGCTGCAACTAATTTTACTAGATTTGTTAACTGCATTTTAATATTTCCTTCTGTGTTTTCATGTTCAATTTTTCGGGTTAATATTCAATTTTCGCGGTTTCAAGAGTGCATTAATTATAATCACAAATTGCATTTTTTTTATCGACAGGTGACTCTCTGAAAGCGCTAGGCAAACTCTTAAATAAATGCGTTAACCTCCACTTGCACACCTATTTACTTTTGGTTTGTACTTTCATTTGACAATATTTTGGAAATTAAGCGATTGAACAAACATTGAGACATAATTTACTGAAGATCACAAAAATTAACTCTAAAACGAAATTAAATTTAACGATTTAACGTCAAATGTGTTTATTTTCAAAGTTTTCCCAAAACAAAATGCCACAGGGTCGCATTTTGGACAAGGTATTTCTACAGGTTATCCAGTGGATATCAAGCAAAAAACTTATGATATATAAATTCGGTATCACGAGGTAAGCAAAACATCTATTTCCAAATCTAAATTTCAATAACTTAATAATTATGTTATTTGTATCAGCTTCATCCGGCATTTATTAACTTTGAGGTCTATAAGCAGATTGTGCCTCTGTTTGAAAATGCTGAAAGTTGCTCTTGGCAGACATAAAGAAGTTTTGTTGGAGAGGATGGACAGTGGAGGGGAAGGTAATGCATTCACAACTTTACTGATCATATGTTCTATTTTATATGCATTAATGCTCAATAATATTTGTCCTTGCTTATTTATAATTATATTAAACTAATTTAATAACGTACCAAATAATTATATGAATAATCTTTAAATAATATTAAGATAATTGCTTTCTTAGATACATACTATTGGATGATGACTTACTTACCAAACATTCCACAAGGCAGGAAACCTGACCAAATGCGTATCACATCCTGGTTGACCCAACAATGTAAGAGTTTAATAATTGGTTCCTAATGGTCAATTGGTTCATATTTAAATAAACCCACTAAATTATTTATATAATTAAGATGAACTAGACATTTAAAGTATTTAATGAATAAAATAAATCAAACAATTAAAAAACAAAGTTAATTTAACCTGATTATTTCAAAATAAGCAGAAAATAACGATTTCATAATAGATAATCAATGTCTTTCGTCAACAGTATCTACCATAAATCAAACATTCGATCTTAAGGCATCATTTAACGATAAAACGAAGAAATACTTTGAAATATATGAAACCCATGGAGAGGTTCAAATTTTGTCTTTAAAATATTTTTTAAAATTATTCGAATAACATAAAATAATTCATTAATTGCCACTGTGTTTCTTATTAAAAATTATCATAATTATTTAATATAATTATTAGAATTATTATAACAAAATTATATATATATATTATATGATATATATTTTGACAAAAATATATCATTATTAAATACAAAAAATTTTAATAACTAAATTGTTATTGTTATTCTCATTATTTTCCTTTTTGTTATTATTATTTCTCATTTTAATTATTTTTATTTCCTGTTTGTTTTTGTTTTGTAGCAGTTTGACTTCAGATACGCAAACCGCTTAAGATACTACGTTCCGTATCACGAAACTATTACTTGTGACCACCTGCTTTTGTTCTTCAAATCTGCAAAAAATGATGTGGAAAAAAGGCAGCGTATGAAAGACTTTCTCGAAGGTGGAGCATGCTGGGTAATAAGTTACAAATATTAATAATACATTTTTTAATATTTAATATTAAGTTCGTGGAATGGCATTATTTGTATTGTGTAATATAATTAACACATTGGAAATAACCACTGCGCAGTTCAAATGAGGTATTTTAGACATCGGAAATGAAGGCTAGCTTCTGCAAAATATTGTTGAAACACACATTTAATGAATTAATGTTATATATTTTTTAGTGTATAATTTGGTCAAATTATTATTATTTCGTCGTTATTATGAAAATTACATTGTATTTAATTCGTTTTTGTCTATTTACAAGAGTAACTAAGTCTTATTATATCTTATATAATTAATAATTCAGTTTTAAGAAAATTATAATAATTATAATAATTGATATTATTTGTTCATATATTTAAGAGTTTAGACCATCTGGAACGTATAGATGAAGGAGTTGAAGCCTATTATGAACACACGACTGAAAATGTGTCAGCCGGCTGGAGCTGCTTTTTATCTATGTTTCATGATAATTACGAATCTCTTCTGAATGTGAGTTAATTTTAATATGTCATTTCCTTTTACTTTTTGTCATTAATATGTCAAAGACGTTTTACAAATAAGAACTTATATACTTCATTTTTATGTATTGTATATATATTCATAAAATATATATGTCACATTCCAATAAGATTCGTGTTATATAGATGTAGACCAGTTATTATTAATACTGCAATATCAAGACTAATGAAATTATTTTGATTTTAAATTAAAATTCAATTAGTCCTACCTACTATTATTATTGTATATTTAACCATTAATTCAATTAAATTAGTTAATTAAAATTTGGATTAATAAATAATTCCAATTTTGTATTGTGATCTACTATGATATTAATTAACTGAATGCAGTATCGTAACCAAAGAATGGTTACAAAATATTTAAATACCTGAATTATTATTAAAAACGCTATTTTTTAATAATAGACCTGATAAGATTTTTATATTATAGGGCAGGTTTTATTCAGACGATATACTGAGGAAGATGGAGGAGCGGTTCGGTTGCATTGTCAACCCCTACATGGGAGGAGACGCGGATAAGGTTGATGAAGATTTAAAAGGCCATCTTGATTACGAGACAATCAACGATTCAATGAACTACCAAGATGAGAATAAAGACGAATATGATTTTCTGATGGAAAAATATCTTTTCTTTAATGGTTTTGTGAAGATTCTGAACCTACTCAATATCATACATACAGCTTGTTCGATGTGCCAAGAACTTCTTCAGGTAGATAGATAAAAAGGTTTAAAGTGATTGGTGATGCGATTTTTAAATAACGTGAATGTAATTCAGACCTCTGGCGATTTTATTTTGTACGATGGTTCGATCTTCAGAGGTCCTACCAATCCAATAAACAAATTCCTAAGAGACGCAATCCTCAAACCCTCAAAAAGGGGTTACTTACCTTGGTTGATCGAGATTATGATAAAGAAGTGGTAAGTTTTATAATCAATTAATAATTTAGATTTTAATTTCAATCGAAATACTATTTTTTAGCCCGTTCATGATCCTACCAAAGAGATATGACTACTTGATGGGTGATTTAACAAAGTTGTTGAAAGGGGAAGATGTTGACGAGGTGATTTCTAAAGGATTTTTAGGATGTTTAAATATACTAAAATTAATTCCTTATTTAAATGATTGAGTTAACATCGGTTTAAGAGAATTTGATTGTCTGTAGTTCATATTTAAATATTTCATTTGTTTTATTCGGTTTAGCTGGTGGAAGAGAAAGTATTTTTAGCTCTGAACGCCAAGTGTACTTGGTTCGATCGCTTAAGATGATGATGAACTTTCGAGAGAATGATGGTGAAGCTTATAGGTTGAATAAAATTTACTTGGTTTAACAAAAAGTCTTGAGTGACGCAGAACTTAATCTTGACTTGTTAATGGTTAAGCAATAAAACCTAAATTTACAACCAACTGACACGTGTTTTGAGAGGACAAGCAGGGCGAATTATTTGGAAAGTCACTTAAACATGTTACAAGCAGAATTATTTTGAGTTCCAGTCTAGCACAGAATTCAATTATTAATTTTGCGTAAAATTGGAGTATGTAAATTTTATGCATAATGTAAATTTATGTAATAATAATGTAATTATATTAAAGTGGTTATATTCGAGTGCACTTATTTACATGATTTCCTAAATTAAGTTAAGTCAAAGCAACGTGCAACATGTTTTGTGGAAAAGGTTATGTGACAAAAGACAAATCCAAGAAAACCCTTCAAAAAAAAAGTACTGCAACGATGCATTTCTTGTAAACAAAAAGCCTTTCAATTAAATTTCTTGAGTGAATTTAATTCGAAAAACCCTGGAAATGAGATTCGCATTCGAATATTTTGAACACATTTCCAAAGTTTCCCTTGCAACAGTTTCCCTTGTTTGTGCAAATCTAAAAATAACGATTTGATAAACCTAGTAATTTCTTTTCCGCATTCGAAGCTTTGGTTAATTTTTTTATCAACAAATTAATAATAGCTTGAAGCAACTTCTCCATTTCCATCTCGTTCACGTGGAGACCTTAAAACGAAACTCGTATTCAAATGACTTTTCATGCAAATCTGACAACTGTGTGCTACTTATTTGTTATTAATAAATGCTCCGGGACTTTATTCAGTAATGTTTTTGCAGGCATTCAACATTTCTTGAACGATTTTGTAAAGTAAACTTAAAGGCCACTTAAATGAAGGACCACTTTAAAGATTTACAGGGATGTAAAATTGTTTACAATTTTCACGAGTCATGTCATAGTTTCAGTACTCATGCAGTTCTTTGCTTTTCCTGAGCAAGTTTTAAAAAAGTATTGCACGCATCTTTCTGTTTATTTCAATTTATTGATATTTTTCAAGATACCATTGCTTAATTGTTTATATTAAATAGATAAAACAGAATTGGTAATTAAACACATAAATAATATTATTATTAATTAATAATTCAAGTACTTTTCAGTTTTAGGACCTTATTATCCTTCAAGAGATGGATGCATCCTTCCTTCAAAAGCGCTGTTCGTGCGGTTTTTCATACTCTTTCAACTGCGACTTGAACCTGAAAGTTCAAAAAATAAAACATGTTCACAAAATTAATTTTCCACTTCACGGTCCTGATCTTATTCAGTTCATTTTCTCAACACAGCGTGAGTTTCTGATTTTGTTTTGTTGGTTTAACTAGCATTTGCCTACTATTCTAACTATTCGTGCAATGATTTCAAAAATGTCATTAAAGTTATTTGCATCAAATTATTTTGAATTATTTCATAGCTATTCGATTTGTTAATATGCTTTCCCCCTTTTTAAAAAACAAAAAAACCCCATTATCGTAGCGTTGCCAAGCAACATTTCAACAGTTGGCAGAAAATTCGGAGGATTTTGGAGAATTATCAGGTTTAGAAATGAAATCGTCAGCACCAAGTGAGTTTGATTTTCCAGTTTACTGAATTGCCGATAACTTAAACATTAGATTTGAAAGTTCTGTAATTTTTAATATAAGAAAGTTCAATAGAACGAGAAAACCTGAATTTATAACTTAATTCGAGTTAAATTATGATGCTTAATAATTCAGCACAAGTTTCTTTTTAATTTATATTTTTGATTATCTGATTTTAAATAATTTCCTGTTTAAATGAACGTTCTAATATTTGAAAATATCAACTCAGAAAGATTAAGCCAATCATATTTAGAAGCATTTCGTAATCTGGATAAAATTAATCCTATTTGAAGATTTTTTTTAGAAATAATCTGAAATAACTTCTAATACATTGCACAAAATGATTTTGAATGACAACAGGAAAATTTCTTTCAGTTTGACAATAAAATATTTCAGCTCTTTTACAAAATTTATTCGGGAAAATAATTTTTCTGAAACGAACGCTTAAATTAAATTTGTTTTTACAGGAATTAAATGAAACTGAAAAGTTCCAAATTCATCCAAATTGTCATTAATTTTATTTTTATATTCTTTAAAAATTGATCCGATCTTGAAAAATGGAAGCGTAAAACAGATTGAACAAATTGAAGGCGATGTTCAATTGCTTGGAGACATTTTGGAAATCTGCTTTTTAATATTCATTATGTACTAATTTAATTAACAGTAAAATAGTAATATTTTACAATAACCACATATTATACCACATAACCACATAGCAAATAATTTTGTTAAATCAAAAGATTTCCAAAAACATTATCATTGTTAAGCATCAAACCCCTTTCAATTTTGTGTGCAATTACTAAACCAATAATAGTAATAACAAAAGAAACAATAAAAGTACACATATAAATAACAACCAAGAAAATAATTCATGCCAATCATTTTGAATTGTGCATGCCGGAAATTTGGGCAGACATTTTCATCCAATAATTATAAAGTTCCAACTCAGATGCAGTTGGGCGCATCGAGAGTGTTCTGTATGAAACAGGCACCCATCTCCTTGTGGGTCTCCAGCTGTGTTTGTTTCATGAATTTCAAATCAGGTCCGCTTATTAAAAGGTGTTGTTGTCAACTTGTTCGTGTCTCGACAGGTACGAATGTTGTTGGTTTGAAAAAAAAATATTCTCCCGAATTTGCACGCTGTTTTCATTAGAACCCATTGAAGTGGGTTTCAGAAGAATCTGCCGGAATATAATTTTTGGCTTCAGTTGGAAATTACTTCTAAACCTTTATTTATAATTTTGCATGGAAATTAATTATTTATGTTAATGAGATAATGTTTTATGAAATAATAACGTCACAATATTATTAAAATTACATATTGCGTAACATTTTCCTTTTTTCGCGAGAGAGATCATAATTTAGCACGAAAGCCTGATTTTTTTTTCGTTCTGTTGGTCACTGAAATTATGACCCATTATTAAATGCCACAAGTTGCGAATCATCACCTTGTTGATCAATTATTTACGAATAATGCTGCTAATAATGTCAGTTATTTTAAGTGACTTTTTTTGGCAATAAATGTCTATGTTCTGAAACCAGCTGAAACTAGACTGAATTATTCTGTTGCCTCAAATGTAACTCATCGGGTCGAATGAGACCTGAAGATCTGAGATAAAAGCGGTCATTAGTTTGGAATGGGGGAATCTTAACGCAAAAATTCATACAAAACAATCGAAAATTATGTGAAATATCAGAGTTGAGAAGCCATTTGATTTTTACGAAATTCGACTCGATGTAAAAATGTTTTTTTTAAACAAATATTTACATCTATTTTTCGTGCTTTATAAAATAAATTTTAGAAATAACTTTAAAACAATAACAATAATAATTTCACCTATAATTAAGTTCAGAATAAATAAATTAGGCCTTGACGGAGAAATGGTTATAAAATGGTTACTCTTGCATGCTTAATAAGGTTCATTGAGTGCGTAAGGATTACAATTTTCCCTTCAGGCAGGGGATATTTTCAGTTTCTAAGAATTTCCAAGTAATTTCCATCGATATTATTTAAAATAACTAAAATTATTATTGTTGGTATTGCTAGGTTATTGTAATAAATAAATTTGATTGCAAAAAATGTTATAAGTAATTTTCAGAAATCACAAAACTTTTCCTGAACTGATTTTTTTGTTCTTTTTCTGAGACATCACGAATGAAAAAAATTAATTAAAATCCCTAAAAATCCTTCCCAAGCAGTGGAACCGCCTCCAATTCATTCTTCGGAATGTCTTATTGGAACAACAAATGAAAAAATCTTAAATATTTTGAGCAATTGTTTCAAATTAATAGTTGTAAGTAAGGAGGTTACATGTAAGTAAGTGTAACTCTAAAAACTATCTCTAAAATTGATCTGGTAGCTTTTTATTTTTTTTATGGCTCTTAATTGAAAATTGAGAATCATGAGTTTCGAAACAACGAGATCCCAAAGGTTTTATTTCATAAAAATACCTTGTTTGTTTGAGTTTTGAGACCATTTGTTTAATAATATTTATTATTAATACAGTTTTGTTTTGTAAAACTATATTTTCGGTGGTTTATTACATACTATACGTAACGTAATTAAAATGTAAATATCAATGTTTCCTCTGCTTTGTGCTCTTTGCGCATGGTCTAATGGTTAAGACTTCCGCCTCTCACGATGGTAGCACCGATTCGAATCCCGTTGCTGGAGCACGGTCCTAATTATCTAGTTACGTAGCATATAATAAACAGCGTTAATAAACAGCAGCAGCAACAGCATCAACATCCTCTGCTTAAAAAATCGAAAAATATTTTTAAGTTTCCTTAGAAAATGTGCCAAAATACAAGCTCCTTAAACTTCATGCCTCAATTGGTGCCTCATTCCATGCACGGATGATTCGTATATTCAATGCGTGTCATAGTTCCCTTAAGAACCTCCAGAGCAAAATTGCCAGCAATATTCCCATTTCCTTTTGCAATTTATTTTATTAAATTGTTATCCGTTTTGAAAATTAATTTTCTTAATGGTATGACAACAATGGGGAGGTAATTATTTAGAAAGCAAACCTCTGCTATTTGTTATTTCATTATTTATTATTTTAAAATACAGTTCTAATGTTTGCTTCTCAAAGAATGAAACAATTCTTTGCGAGACAGATTTGAGACAAATTGTATGTTAACGTATCCATTAACAAAAATAAACAAATATAACCAAATAAATTAGACATTTTAATAGAAACGATTAATTCAATTAATCAATCAACTAATCAATCAATTAATTAATTAATTTTAGAAGTGCGTACATTAAAATGAATTGCATAAATCTCATGAGATCTTAAACAGATTTACTACCCGTCATCTCCAAGGTTTTATTTTGCAGAACCCGCATTCGTTAATTGGCCTAAAATGCAGGACTCTGAATTTATTTCAAGGTGAATGAAAAGCGGATAAATTGAGAAAATACGAGAATCACTCTCAATGAATCTATGAACCACATTATGTATTTCTATACATTCTGATAAAACAAACAATCGCTATCTTCCAAAAGAAATGCTTTGTTTGCTGCTTCATCGCAAGTTCTATCTCAGGACTTAATCGCTTCCAGACAGGTGCCCTGCGATTATGATGATGATGCTTGCAAATATTTCATGGATCTCATGACCATTGGACTATCCTCATGCATGGAATATTTCCCTCCTTCTGCTCAGTCGTCTGCTTGTGACGCTCGAGTGGAAATCAAGAGATCCAATTAAGGATCCGTTTTGTGATCATTTCCAAAAATCATCATTTCATCTTAAGTTTTGACAAATTGCTTACTTTGCTTCTTTTGAATTGAAGGAGTTAAAATAATAAATCATTTATCTTATTTAAAAGAATAATTTTCTAATTTTAAAGAAACGAGTGGTCTAAATAATTTATGGGAGCCTTCTTCATAGAAAAGTCAATGATTAATTGGCAACAATAGCAACAATGTTATTCGTTAAAAACTGAAGCATTTAAAGAAATGCATAATATCGGATTCAATAAACCTATTACATGTTGTGATAGAATTCTCAATTATTCAAATAAAAATTATATAACGTTATTACAAAAATCATTCCTTAATTTAGAAAACTATTTTCCAGTTTAGTATTCTTCCTGTGTAAAACGTAAGTCTTTCGGTGACAAAATACATTCCACTGCCAGGTTTACAATTTCAAGTTGAAACCTGACAAATTTCTCGGATTCATTTCGCATTCCTCATCTTCAAATGCATGGCTACAAACTATTTTTCTCTCCTGATTCTCTCTGACTGGAGACCTTTAATTTAATTGTGACCTGGGGAATTCATTTCTCCATTTTTCACTCCATCATCTCCGAGCTGTTGCCAAGAAAACGGAAAAAATCAATTCGTAATTCATTTTTGCAGATGATTTTTGGATGCGAATCTCAAAAGAGACGTTTGGACAATGTTGCAAATAAATAATTTGCATTTAAGTAATGAATATTATTATTATTATTATTATTATAAAGTCATTTATTTACTTAGAAATTGTAAATTATTTTAAAATATTCTCATTTAATTCCATGCACAACAAAGTCAATTATAATTAAAAAACGCATCCGAAAAAGAAAAAGCATCAACCTTGATTACCGGAAGACAGAAAATGCCCTCCTTTCCTAGAGTGAAAAGCTGGAATGATCTTCCTGTATTCAGGGTTGCACTGTAATTTCTGCTCCAATTTGTCTTAATGTAGCAGTCGTGTGAAACCTTTGCATTTCGTTCCTGTTGTAACTCTAATGTTGGCCATTTAACCGCGACACTGTTCATTTGAAAGGGTCATTTCTTGCAAACCCTTTTTCAATCCATTGCATTTTTTTAACTCAAATAATTTGTTTTAATACATTTCTTGGAGAGAATTTATTACTTGTTCTCGAAGAAAAATTCTGAAGCCACTTCAAAGGAATTTGGTTGAGGCCTGACGACTGCTTAGTTTGGTGAATAAGAACGTGAACATTTGCAGTTCACTTTTTTCGAGACTTCCGATGTTTTTAATTTTTTATTTTTTTATTTTTTTAAGAAACAAAACTCTGCACCGAACTGAGTTGCCGTGCTGGTAGACTATGTTCAGTCATTGGACTGCCCCTCCACCCCAGGGAGACATGCACCTGCAACAACCCAGGAAATTGCCCCAGGGTAACCCAGAGTCACCACAAAAATGTTTGTGGAAGTAACGGGCAGTTTTACTCGAGTCATTGCGAACTGCACAGTGTCGCCTGTGTGACCAGGACCCACATAATTGTCATGAGAGGACTTGATCACTGCCTCAGGATTGGATCAACGCAGAGACAAGGAACAGTGATTAATAACGCTACCTGGAATGACGACGACGACGACGATGGTGATGATGATGATGATATTAATGGTTCTCTACTTTAATAACTTTATTTGAATTTGCTTAAATATAACCAGGTGTAGTTTATCAAAGTAATCTCATCTCATTGAAATTGAAATTGAATTAATTACGTGTGCAATTAAATGTTGGACGCTTTAGAGTCAAATTAAAATAATTAAAATATAAATTACCTTCAATTAAAAATTTAGTCTGATCTCAATTATTATGCAAAAGAAGCCAGCCACTCGGATCTCGGAAACATCACACGATCTGTCGATGCCAGGCTCTTCTTTCCTCTCCGCCTGCATTGTCTCGGCAGTGTAGACAAAAGTGCACCGCGAACACTCAAGCATCAAAAGAAGCTGACAAACGGAAACAAAAGAGAGGACAAAGGGAGCGATAAAGAGCATCTCAACGTTGCTGGAAAAGCAAGCGATGCATTCACGTGGACCAAGGATGGGAACATCGTGACCTGGAGAAGCGATCTTGCGGTTTGTTTACGGCCTCCCGCTGACCTCCCCTTTCGGGCCTGTTTCGATTGTTATTGAAATTATGTGAATAAATATTATTATTACTGTTATTCTTGTTGTTATTATTATTATTATTGTTGTTGTGATCACAAGTTATTGTTGTTATGATTACAAATTATTGTTACTATTGTCGTGATGTAGTCAGAGAGTTAATAGTCAGAGAAATTGATGCTATTAAAATTATTATTGATTTTGTGATTAACAGTTGTTGCTGTTGTTGTTGTTGTTGCTGCTGTTGTTGTATTTAATAGTTAAAAGAGATTAATATCAAATATTCTAAGTAAAAATTATTATTATTTTTATTATTATTATTATTATTACTATTATTGTTGTTGTTGTTGTTGTTATTACTATTATTATTATTGCTATTATTATTATTATTATTTATAGAAATTATTTATCGCTGAAGATATTACACGGAGAATTCCTTCAGTTCGATGAAGTTACCTACCACCACATCGGCGTCTACACATGTCTGTACGCATCCACTGCAGCAAACGAGGATGTTGAAAACATCCAAGTCTTGTCGAAATTTAAACTGAACGTTCGATGTAAGTATAACATTTTTATTATCGTTAATAATAATATTAATAATAATAATAAGAAGAAGAAGAAGAAACAAAATAATATTTTATCATCATTAATAATAATAAACGAAATTATATTTTTATTATCAATATTAATAAACGACACAATAATTATTTCTAATTATTTATAAAATATCGCCAACCTAGAATTTCTCAGATACTAATAGATAAAAAGAATTAGTGCAAGTCCAAGAGTTGAATAATGATGTTTTATCACAAGAACACGTTCAAAGAAATTGTTGGTTACCTAAGTATATCAGTTTATTACTGTTTATTAATTATAGGTGCAATTATTAATTATAATTATTATTGATAACTGATGTTATTAATAATGTTAATAAATATATTAATTGTATATTAATTGTATAATAATTGATAATAATGACTTTTATTATTTATTGTTTTTATATTAATTCGTAAATTATTCATCTGATCTTATCTAATAATCAAATATAATAAGACACAATCAAGATGATGGTGATGATGATGATGATGATGATGATGATGATGATGATGATGATGATGATGATGATGATGATGATGATGATATCATCATCATCATCATCATCATCATCATCATCATCATCATCATCATCATCATCATCATCATCATCATCACCATCATCTTGATTGTGTCTTATTATATTTGATTATTAGATAAGATCAGATGAATAATTTACGAATTAATATAAAAACAATAAATAATAAAAGTCATTATTATCAATTATTATACAATTAATATACAATTAATATATTTATTAACATTATTAATAACATCAGTTATCAATAATAATTATAATTAATAATTGCACCTATAATTAATAAACAGTAATAAACTGATATACTTAGGTAACCAACAATTTCTTTGAACGTGTTCTTGTGATAAAACATCATTATTCAACTCTTGGACTTGCACTAATTCTTTTTATCTATTAGTATCTGAGAAATTCTAGGTTGGCGATATTTTATAAATAATTAGAAATAATTATTGTGTCGTTTATTAATATTGATAATAAAAATATAATTTCGTTTATTATTATTAATGATGATAAAATATTATTTTGTTTCTTCTTCTTCTTCTTATTATTATTATTAATATTATTATTAACGATAATAAAAATGTTATACTTACATCGAACGTTCAGTTTAAATTTCGACAAGACTTGGATGTTTTCAACATCCTCGTTTGCTGCAGTGGATGCGTACAGACATGTGTAGACGCCGATGTGGTGGTAGGTAACTTCATCGAACTGAAGGAATTCTCCGTGTAATATCTTCAGCGATAAATAATTTCTATAAATAATAATAATAATAATAGCAATAATAATAATAGTAATAACAACAACAACAACAACAATAATAGTAATAATAATAATAATAATAAAAATAATAATAATTTTTACTTAGAATATTTGATATTAATCTCTTTTAACTATTAAATACAACAACAGCAGCAACAACAACAACAACAGCAACAACTGTTAATCACAAAATCAATAATAATTTTAATAGCATCAATTTCTCTGACTATTAACTCTCTGACTACATCACGACAATAGTAACAATAATTTGTAATCATAACAACAATAACTTGTGATCACAACAACAATAATAATAATAATAACAACAAGAATAACAGTAATAATAATATTTATTCACATAATTTCAATAACAATCGAAACAGGCCCGAAAGGGGAGGTCAGCGGGAGGCCGTAAACAAACCGCAAGATCGCTTCTCCAGGTCACGATGTTCCCATCCTTGGTCCACGTGAATGCATCGCTTGCTTTTCCAGCAACGTTGAGATGCTCTTTATCGCTCCCTTTGTCCTCTCTTTTGTTTCCGTTTGTCAGCTTCTTTTGATGCTTGAGTGTTCGCGGTGCACTTTTGTCTACACTGCCGAGACAATGCAGGCGGAGAGGAAAGAAGAGCCTGGCATCGACAGATCGTGTGATGTTTCCGAGATCCGAGTGGCTGGCTTCTTTTGCATAATAATTGAGATCAGACTAAATTTTTAATTGAAGGTAATTTATATTTTAATTATTTTAATTTGACTCTAAAGCGTCCAACATTTAATTGCACACGTAATTAATTCAATTTCAATTTCAATGAGATGAGATTACTTTGATAAACTACACCTGGTTATATTTAAGCAAATTCAAATAAAGTTATTAAAGTAGAGAACCATTAATATCATCATCATCATCACCATCGTCGTCGTCGTCGTCATTCCAGGTAGCGTTATTAATCACTGTTCCTTGTCTCTGCGTTGATCCAATCCTGAGGCAGTGATCAAGTCCTCTCATGACAATTATGTGGGTCCTGGTCACACAGGCGACACTGTGCAGTTCGCAATGACTCGAGTAAAACTGCCCGTTACTTCCACAAACATTTTTGTGGTGACTCTGGGTTACCCTGGGGCAATTTCCTGGGTTGTTGCAGGTGCATGTCTCCCTGGGGTGGAGGGGCAGTCCAATGACTGAACATAGTCTACCAGCACGGCAACTCAGTTCGGTGCAGAGTTTTGTTTCTTAAAAAAATAAAAAAATAAAAAATTAAAAACATCGGAAGTCTCGAAAAAAGTGAACTGCAAATGTTCACGTTCTTATTCACCAAACTAAGCAGTCGTCAGGCCTCAACCAAATTCCTTTGAAGTGGCTTCAGAATTTTTCTTCGAGAACAAGTAATAAATTCTCTCCAAGAAATGTATTAAAACAAATTATTTGAGTTAAAAAAATGCAATGGATTGAAAAAGGGTTTGCAAGAAATGACCCTTTCAAATGAACAGTGTCGCGGTTAAATGGCCAACATTAGAGTTACAACAGGAACGAAATGCAAAGGTTTCACACGACTGCTACATTAAGACAAATTGGAGCAGAAATTACAGTGCAACCCTGAATACAGGAAGATCATTCCAGCTTTTCACTCTAGGAAAGGAGGGCATTTTCTGTCTTCCGGTAATCAAGGTTGATGCTTTTTCTTTTTCGGATGCGTTTTTTAATTATAATTGACTTTGTTGTGCATGGAATTAAATGAGAATATTTTAAAATAATTTACAATTTCTAAGTAAATAAATGACTTTATAATAATAATAATAATAATAATATTCATTACTTAAATGCAAATTATTTATTTGCAACATTGTCCAAACGTCTCTTTTGAGATTCGCATCCAAAAATCATCTGCAAAAATGAATTACGAATTGATTTTTTCCGTTTTCTTGGCAACAGCTCGGAGATGATGGAGTGAAAAATGGAGAAATGAATTCCCCAGGTCACAATTAAATTAAAGGTCTCCAGTCAGAGAGAATCAGGAGAGAAAAATAGTTTGTAGCCATGCATTTGAAGATGAGGAATGCGAAATGAATCCGAGAAATTTGTCAGGTTTCAACTTGAAATTGTAAACCTGGCAGTGGAATGTATTTTGTCACCGAAAGACTTACGTTTTACACAGGAAGAATACTAAACTGGAAAATAGTTTTCTAAATTAAGGAATGATTTTTGTAATAACGTTATATAATTTTTATTTGAATAATTGAGAATTCTATCACAACATGTAATAGGTTTATTGAATCCGATATTATGCATTTCTTTAAATGCTTCAGTTTTTAACGAATAACATTGTTGCTATTGTTGCCAATTAATCATTGACTTTTCTATGAAGAAGGCTCCCATAAATTATTTAGACCACTCGTTTCTTTAAAATTAGAAAATTATTCTTTTAAATAAGATAAATGATTTATTATTTTAACTCCTTCAATTCAAAAGAAGCAAAGTAAGCAATTTGTCAAAACTTAAGATGAAATGATGATTTTTGGAAATGATCACAAAACGGATCCTTAATTGGATCTCTTGATTTCCACTCGAGCGTCACAAGCAGACGACTGAGCAGAAGGAGGGAAATATTCCATGCATGAGGATAGTCCAATGGTCATGAGATCCATGAAATATTTGCAAGCATCATCATCATAATCGCAGGGCACCTGTCTGGAAGCGATTAAGTCCTGAGATAGAACTTGCGATGAAGCAGCAAACAAAGCATTTCTTTTGGAAGATAGCGATTGTTTGTTTTATCAGAATGTATAGAAATACATAATGTGGTTCATAGATTCATTGAGAGTGATTCTCGTATTTTCTCAATTTATCCGCTTTTCATTCACCTTGAAATAAATTCAGAGTCCTGCATTTTAGGCCAATTAACGAATGCGGGTTCTGCAAAATAAAACCTTGGAGATGACGGGTAGTAAATCTGTTTAAGATCTCATGAGATTTATGCAATTCATTTTAATGTACGCACTTCTAAAATTAATTAATTAATTGATTGATTAGTTGATTGATTAATTGAATTAATCGTTTCTATTAAAATGTCTAATTTATTTGGTTATATTTGTTTATTTTTGTTAATGGATACGTTAACATACAATTTGTCTCAAATCTGTCTCGCAAAGAATTGTTTCATTCTTTGAGAAGCAAACATTAGAACTGTATTTTAAAATAATAAATAATGAAATAACAAATAGCAGAGGTTTGCTTTCTAAATAATTACCTCCCCATTGTTGTCATACCATTAAGAAAATTAATTTTCAAAACGGATAACAATTTAATAAAATAAATTGCAAAAGGAAATGGGAATATTGCTGGCAATTTTGCTCTGGAGGTTCTTAAGGGAACTATGACACGCATTGAATATACGAATCATCCGTGCATGGAATGAGGCACCAATTGAGGCATGAAGTTTAAGGAGCTTGTATTTTGGCACATTTTCTAAGGAAACTTAAAAATATTTTTCGATTTTTTAAGCAGAGGATGTTGATGCTGTTGCTGCTGCTGTTTATTAACGCTGTTTATTATATGCTACGTAACTAGATAATTAGGACCGTGCTCCAGCAACGGGATTCGAATCGGTGCTACCATCGTGAGAGGCGGAAGTCTTAACCATTAGACCATGCGCAAAGAGCACAAAGCAGAGGAAACATTGATATTTACATTTTAATTACGTTACGTATAGTATGTAATAAACCACCGAAAATATAGTTTTACAAAACAAAACTGTATTAATAATAAATATTATTAAACAAATGGTCTCAAAACTCAAACAAACAAGGTATTTTTATGAAATAAAACCTTTGGGATCTCGTTGTTTCGAAACTCATGATTCTCAATTTTCAATTAAGAGCCATAAAAAAAATAAAAAGCTACCAGATCAATTTTAGAGATAGTTTTTAGAGTTACACTTACTTACATGTAACCTCCTTACTTACAACTATTAATTTGAAACAATTGCTCAAAATATTTAAGATTTTTTCATTTGTTGTTCCAATAAGACATTCCGAAGAATGAATTGGAGGCGGTTCCACTGCTTGGGAAGGATTTTTAGGGATTTTAATTAATTTTTTTCATTCGTGATGTCTCAGAAAAAGAACAAAAAAATCAGTTCAGGAAAAGTTTTGTGATTTCTGAAAATTACTTATAACATTTTTTGCAATCAAATTTATTTATTACAATAACCTAGCAATACCAACAATAATAATTTTAGTTATTTTAAATAATATCGATGGAAATTACTTGGAAATTCTTAGAAACTGAAAATATCCCCTGCCTGAAGGGAAAATTGTAATCCTTACGCACTCAATGAACCTTATTAAGCATGCAAGAGTAACC
The DNA here is from genome assembly GCA_011800805.1 of Hirudo medicinalis. Lineage (NCBI taxonomy): Eukaryota > Metazoa > Annelida > Clitellata > Hirudinida > Hirudinidae > Hirudo > Hirudo medicinalis. Next base: position 22,604 of record MPNW01000594.1, read on the forward strand.
ATTTTATAACCATTTCTCCGTCAAGGCCTAATTTATTTATTCTGAACTTAATTATAGGTGAAATTATTATTGTTATTGTTTTAAAGTTATTTCTAAAATTTATTTTATAAAGCACGAAAAATAGATGTAAATATTTGTTTAAAAAAAACATTTTTACATCGAGTCGAATTTCGTAAAAATCAAATGGCTTCTCAACTCTGATATTTCACATAATTTTCGATTGTTTTGTATGAATTTTTGCGTTAAGATTCCCCCATTCCAAACTAATGACCGCTTTTATCTCAGATCTTCAGGTCTCATTCGACCCGATGAGTTACATTTGAGGCAACAGAATAATTCAGTCTAGTTTCAGCTGGTTTCAGAACATAGACATTTATTGCCAAAAAAAGTCACTTAAAATAACTGACATTATTAGCAGCATTATTCGTAAATAATTGATCAACAAGGTGATGATTCGCAACTTGTGGCATTTAATAATGGGTCATAATTTCAGTGACCAACAGAACGAAAAAAAAATCAGGCTTTCGTGCTAAATTATGATCTCTCTCGCGAAAAAAGGAAAATGTTACGCAATATGTAATTTTAATAATATTGTGACGTTATTATTTCATAAAACATTATCTCATTAACATAAATAATTAATTTCCATGCAAAATTATAAATAAAGGTTTAGAAGTAATTTCCAACTGAAGCCAAAAATTATATTCCGGCAGATTCTTCTGAAACCCACTTCAATGGGTTCTAATGAAAACAGCGTGCAAATTCGGGAGAATATTTTTTTTTCAAACCAACAACATTCGTACCTGTCGAGACACGAACAAGTTGACAACAACACCTTTTAATAAGCGGACCTGATTTGAAATTCATGAAACAAACACAGCTGGAGACCCACAAGGAGATGGGTGCCTGTTTCATACAGAACACTCTCGATGCGCCCAACTGCATCTGAGTTGGAACTTTATAATTATTGGATGAAAATGTCTGCCCAAATTTCCGGCATGCACAATTCAAAATGATTGGCATGAATTATTTTCTTGGTTGTTATTTATATGTGTACTTTTATTGTTTCTTTTGTTATTACTATTATTGGTTTAGTAATTGCACACAAAATTGAAAGGGGTTTGATGCTTAACAATGATAATGTTTTTGGAAATCTTTTGATTTAACAAAATTATTTGCTATGTGGTTATGTGGTATAATATGTGGTTATTGTAAAATATTACTATTTTACTGTTAATTAAATTAGTACATAATGAATATTAAAAAGCAGATTTCCAAAATGTCTCCAAGCAATTGAACATCGCCTTCAATTTGTTCAATCTGTTTTACGCTTCCATTTTTCAAGATCGGATCAATTTTTAAAGAATATAAAAATAAAATTAATGACAATTTGGATGAATTTGGAACTTTTCAGTTTCATTTAATTCCTGTAAAAACAAATTTAATTTAAGCGTTCGTTTCAGAAAAATTATTTTCCCGAATAAATTTTGTAAAAGAGCTGAAATATTTTATTGTCAAACTGAAAGAAATTTTCCTGTTGTCATTCAAAATCATTTTGTGCAATGTATTAGAAGTTATTTCAGATTATTTCTAAAAAAAATCTTCAAATAGGATTAATTTTATCCAGATTACGAAATGCTTCTAAATATGATTGGCTTAATCTTTCTGAGTTGATATTTTCAAATATTAGAACGTTCATTTAAACAGGAAATTATTTAAAATCAGATAATCAAAAATATAAATTAAAAAGAAACTTGTGCTGAATTATTAAGCATCATAATTTAACTCGAATTAAGTTATAAATTCAGGTTTTCTCGTTCTATTGAACTTTCTTATATTAAAAATTACAGAACTTTCAAATCTAATGTTTAAGTTATCGGCAATTCAGTAAACTGGAAAATCAAACTCACTTGGTGCTGACGATTTCATTTCTAAACCTGATAATTCTCCAAAATCCTCCGAATTTTCTGCCAACTGTTGAAATGTTGCTTGGCAACGCTACGATAATGGGGTTTTTTTGTTTTTTAAAAAGGGGGAAAGCATATTAACAAATCGAATAGCTATGAAATAATTCAAAATAATTTGATGCAAATAACTTTAATGACATTTTTGAAATCATTGCACGAATAGTTAGAATAGTAGGCAAATGCTAGTTAAACCAACAAAACAAAATCAGAAACTCACGCTGTGTTGAGAAAATGAACTGAATAAGATCAGGACCGTGAAGTGGAAAATTAATTTTGTGAACATGTTTTATTTTTTGAACTTTCAGGTTCAAGTCGCAGTTGAAAGAGTATGAAAAACCGCACGAACAGCGCTTTTGAAGGAAGGATGCATCCATCTCTTGAAGGATAATAAGGTCCTAAAACTGAAAAGTACTTGAATTATTAATTAATAATAATATTATTTATGTGTTTAATTACCAATTCTGTTTTATCTATTTAATATAAACAATTAAGCAATGGTATCTTGAAAAATATCAATAAATTGAAATAAACAGAAAGATGCGTGCAATACTTTTTTAAAACTTGCTCAGGAAAAGCAAAGAACTGCATGAGTACTGAAACTATGACATGACTCGTGAAAATTGTAAACAATTTTACATCCCTGTAAATCTTTAAAGTGGTCCTTCATTTAAGTGGCCTTTAAGTTTACTTTACAAAATCGTTCAAGAAATGTTGAATGCCTGCAAAAACATTACTGAATAAAGTCCCGGAGCATTTATTAATAACAAATAAGTAGCACACAGTTGTCAGATTTGCATGAAAAGTCATTTGAATACGAGTTTCGTTTTAAGGTCTCCACGTGAACGAGATGGAAATGGAGAAGTTGCTTCAAGCTATTATTAATTTGTTGATAAAAAAATTAACCAAAGCTTCGAATGCGGAAAAGAAATTACTAGGTTTATCAAATCGTTATTTTTAGATTTGCACAAACAAGGGAAACTGTTGCAAGGGAAACTTTGGAAATGTGTTCAAAATATTCGAATGCGAATCTCATTTCCAGGGTTTTTCGAATTAAATTCACTCAAGAAATTTAATTGAAAGGCTTTTTGTTTACAAGAAATGCATCGTTGCAGTACTTTTTTTTTGAAGGGTTTTCTTGGATTTGTCTTTTGTCACATAACCTTTTCCACAAAACATGTTGCACGTTGCTTTGACTTAACTTAATTTAGGAAATCATGTAAATAAGTGCACTCGAATATAACCACTTTAATATAATTACATTATTATTACATAAATTTACATTATGCATAAAATTTACATACTCCAATTTTACGCAAAATTAATAATTGAATTCTGTGCTAGACTGGAACTCAAAATAATTCTGCTTGTAACATGTTTAAGTGACTTTCCAAATAATTCGCCCTGCTTGTCCTCTCAAAACACGTGTCAGTTGGTTGTAAATTTAGGTTTTATTGCTTAACCATTAACAAGTCAAGATTAAGTTCTGCGTCACTCAAGACTTTTTGTTAAACCAAGTAAATTTTATTCAACCTATAAGCTTCACCATCATTCTCTCGAAAGTTCATCATCATCTTAAGCGATCGAACCAAGTACACTTGGCGTTCAGAGCTAAAAATACTTTCTCTTCCACCAGCTAAACCGAATAAAACAAATGAAATATTTAAATATGAACTACAGACAATCAAATTCTCTTAAACCGATGTTAACTCAATCATTTAAATAAGGAATTAATTTTAGTATATTTAAACATCCTAAAAATCCTTTAGAAATCACCTCGTCAACATCTTCCCCTTTCAACAACTTTGTTAAATCACCCATCAAGTAGTCATATCTCTTTGGTAGGATCATGAACGGGCTAAAAAATAGTATTTCGATTGAAATTAAAATCTAAATTATTAATTGATTATAAAACTTACCACTTCTTTATCATAATCTCGATCAACCAAGGTAAGTAACCCCTTTTTGAGGGTTTGAGGATTGCGTCTCTTAGGAATTTGTTTATTGGATTGGTAGGACCTCTGAAGATCGAACCATCGTACAAAATAAAATCGCCAGAGGTCTGAATTACATTCACGTTATTTAAAAATCGCATCACCAATCACTTTAAACCTTTTTATCTATCTACCTGAAGAAGTTCTTGGCACATCGAACAAGCTGTATGTATGATATTGAGTAGGTTCAGAATCTTCACAAAACCATTAAAGAAAAGATATTTTTCCATCAGAAAATCATATTCGTCTTTATTCTCATCTTGGTAGTTCATTGAATCGTTGATTGTCTCGTAATCAAGATGGCCTTTTAAATCTTCATCAACCTTATCCGCGTCTCCTCCCATGTAGGGGTTGACAATGCAACCGAACCGCTCCTCCATCTTCCTCAGTATATCGTCTGAATAAAACCTGCCCTATAATATAAAAATCTTATCAGGTCTATTATTAAAAAATAGCGTTTTTAATAATAATTCAGGTATTTAAATATTTTGTAACCATTCTTTGGTTACGATACTGCATTCAGTTAATTAATATCATAGTAGATCACAATACAAAATTGGAATTATTTATTAATCCAAATTTTAATTAACTAATTTAATTGAATTAATGGTTAAATATACAATAATAATAGTAGGTAGGACTAATTGAATTTTAATTTAAAATCAAAATAATTTCATTAGTCTTGATATTGCAGTATTAATAATAACTGGTCTACATCTATATAACACGAATCTTATTGGAATGTGACATATATATTTTATGAATATATATACAATACATAAAAATGAAGTATATAAGTTCTTATTTGTAAAACGTCTTTGACATATTAATGACAAAAAGTAAAAGGAAATGACATATTAAAATTAACTCACATTCAGAAGAGATTCGTAATTATCATGAAACATAGATAAAAAGCAGCTCCAGCCGGCTGACACATTTTCAGTCGTGTGTTCATAATAGGCTTCAACTCCTTCATCTATACGTTCCAGATGGTCTAAACTCTTAAATATATGAACAAATAATATCAATTATTATAATTATTATAATTTTCTTAAAACTGAATTATTAATTATATAAGATATAATAAGACTTAGTTACTCTTGTAAATAGACAAAAACGAATTAAATACAATGTAATTTTCATAATAACGACGAAATAATAATAATTTGACCAAATTATACACTAAAAAATATATAACATTAATTCATTAAATGTGTGTTTCAACAATATTTTGCAGAAGCTAGCCTTCATTTCCGATGTCTAAAATACCTCATTTGAACTGCGCAGTGGTTATTTCCAATGTGTTAATTATATTACACAATACAAATAATGCCATTCCACGAACTTAATATTAAATATTAAAAAATGTATTATTAATATTTGTAACTTATTACCCAGCATGCTCCACCTTCGAGAAAGTCTTTCATACGCTGCCTTTTTTCCACATCATTTTTTGCAGATTTGAAGAACAAAAGCAGGTGGTCACAAGTAATAGTTTCGTGATACGGAACGTAGTATCTTAAGCGGTTTGCGTATCTGAAGTCAAACTGCTACAAAACAAAAACAAACAGGAAATAAAAATAATTAAAATGAGAAATAATAATAACAAAAAGGAAAATAATGAGAATAACAATAACAATTTAGTTATTAAAATTTTTTGTATTTAATAATGATATATTTTTGTCAAAATATATATCATATAATATATATATATAATTTTGTTATAATAATTCTAATAATTATATTAAATAATTATGATAATTTTTAATAAGAAACACAGTGGCAATTAATGAATTATTTTATGTTATTCGAATAATTTTAAAAAATATTTTAAAGACAAAATTTGAACCTCTCCATGGGTTTCATATATTTCAAAGTATTTCTTCGTTTTATCGTTAAATGATGCCTTAAGATCGAATGTTTGATTTATGGTAGATACTGTTGACGAAAGACATTGATTATCTATTATGAAATCGTTATTTTCTGCTTATTTTGAAATAATCAGGTTAAATTAACTTTGTTTTTTAATTGTTTGATTTATTTTATTCATTAAATACTTTAAATGTCTAGTTCATCTTAATTATATAAATAATTTAGTGGGTTTATTTAAATATGAACCAATTGACCATTAGGAACCAATTATTAAACTCTTACATTGTTGGGTCAACCAGGATGTGATACGCATTTGGTCAGGTTTCCTGCCTTGTGGAATGTTTGGTAAGTAAGTCATCATCCAATAGTATGTATCTAAGAAAGCAATTATCTTAATATTATTTAAAGATTATTCATATAATTATTTGGTACGTTATTAAATTAGTTTAATATAATTATAAATAAGCAAGGACAAATATTATTGAGCATTAATGCATATAAAATAGAACATATGATCAGTAAAGTTGTGAATGCATTACCTTCCCCTCCACTGTCCATCCTCTCCAACAAAACTTCTTTATGTCTGCCAAGAGCAACTTTCAGCATTTTCAAACAGAGGCACAATCTGCTTATAGACCTCAAAGTTAATAAATGCCGGATGAAGCTGATACAAATAACATAATTATTAAGTTATTGAAATTTAGATTTGGAAATAGATGTTTTGCTTACCTCGTGATACCGAATTTATATATCATAAGTTTTTTGCTTGATATCCACTGGATAACCTGTAGAAATACCTTGTCCAAAATGCGACCCTGTGGCATTTTGTTTTGGGAAAACTTTGAAAATAAACACATTTGACGTTAAATCGTTAAATTTAATTTCGTTTTAGAGTTAATTTTTGTGATCTTCAGTAAATTATGTCTCAATGTTTGTTCAATCGCTTAATTTCCAAAATATTGTCAAATGAAAGTACAAACCAAAAGTAAATAGGTGTGCAAGTGGAGGTTAACGCATTTATTTAAGAGTTTGCCTAGCGCTTTCAGAGAGTCACCTGTCGATAAAAAAAATGCAATTTGTGATTATAATTAATGCACTCTTGAAACCGCGAAAATTGAATATTAACCCGAAAAATTGAACATGAAAACACAGAAGGAAATATTAAAATGCAGTTAACAAATCTAGTAAAATTAGTTGCAGCTTTGATTATTCAACATAAAATAAGAAAGTTGTTCTATCAGCATTTACCAGGAATGCTTTCTCCTTGTAAATCGTCATTCGCATATAAAAGATCATCAATTTCGAAAAGAGATGCATCAGACAGAATAGGCAAGTAGTTGCTGAAGTATTGGAATTGTAGGTCAAATAAGATTAAAATGTTATTATTAAAAAAATAATCAATTTAAATTATCAGTTTTTTTGCTAATTATGAAATATTTATCGATAATCTTAGTTTCTTAACGAAAACTTAATATTAAGCAAATTATGATTAAAATGTACCTCAACCAGATGGAGATTTGCACATATAGTCTCATGCTGTTTTCTGAAAGCTATTAAAAGTTTGATATTGTGTTTGTTATAAATAAAATAGATGATTTTAAAAAATATTGGGTTTAGTTATAATATAGTAATACTAAATGGTCTGAAACTGAAACTGAAACTATTAAATTATGCTAACTTTCTTATTTTTGTACATTTCTTTTCTCAATTTTTTCAAGTGCGTAAGCATCTCCAAATCTGAAGTTATAAATAACGTAATAATAAATAATAAATAATATAATATCTTCATTACATTTAGGAGTTACTAGCAATGAATCAGATTATAAATTTTTAAAATTCTTTATGGGTATAGTTTATTAAGTCTTAATAATCTTACTGATAGAGCAATCAACATTTTCCTGATTTTCGCTAGTCATGGTTTAGAGATGTGTTTCTGAAATTTAAAAATATTATTTCAATATAAGTTTTTGATTTCGCTATTCCGATATATTATTGTCGAGGCAAATGTTACAAAAACTACCAAATTAAATGATTTCAAGCGCTGCTTTGTTAAATAATGAACATTTGGTTCAGAGTTGTTTTAAATGCGTATTATCTATTTTAGACTTTAACAAACCAAAAATAAGAACTCACTTATAACGATATTTACATTTTAAAATCTATTTTTAAAAACATTATCATAAAACTTTATTAACCGTTTTATTTTTTTATTTCTAAGATCTAGCAAATAAAGGCAAATGCCTCTGCATCAAATCTAAGCTCTTGGAGTTGTTTCGGTGATAATTGTTTTTGGTCCTTTGGGTGTTCTTACAAATGGAATTAATTTGAAGTAATTAATTTTATTTAGCAAATTCTGCTAATATTATAACAGAGACACCGTATACCAGGGCCGGATTTACCCAGGCGGATGCTCCTTTGCGGTAGCACAGGCCGACCATGTCTAAGTCAAAAAATGTCATTTACTATATTCGGTGTCTTTTACTGCCTCGGCATTAATAACATAGTCTCTTTCAGAGCTTATTCCAGTTTCTGGATGTCATAATGTTGCATGCCATTATTACATACTTTATTTGCAAATAATCCCCACAAGTTTTCGATCGGACTTAAATCTGGCAGGCCACTTTAAAAATTTGAGATTCCTCTCCTGGAAGAACAATCTTGTGACTTTTTGATGTGAATGGAGACATTGTGTTGATTTAATATAATAATAATAATTTTAAATAACTTTATTGATTTTGGAATTTGACGTACAAAGGTAGGAGGCATTTGCTCAGAATCTCAACACATTTTGAGAAATTCTGGTTTCTCTATGAGAACCCAATTCTAACGAATGAAGAAATAGTTTCTTTTCTGCATTGCGAAGACCACTGACAGTTTTTGAATTCAAAGTCTGTATTTTTCATCCCATTTCAATCTTGTCAGTTGCATTATTTGCATCATAAACATATTGGCTTTTTGAATGTAGTATTCATTTGCCTATTGGTAGGATCAGAGAAAATTCATAGAAAAAACTGCACTACCAAAAAATATCTACTATAAAATCAGACAAGCATTTTTAATATAAATAAAAAAACACTTTATTTTACAAACAGAACATTAATAAATACAATAAGACTGAAAGATTATATACATAGCGAGTATATATACGAGTTTTACCTATTTATATAATTTTTTTTCACTCTAACATTTTTTTTTATGGAATTCGCCTATTATTAAAAGAGTTAAGTCACAAGAAAGTTGGAGGGCATGATGAGATCCAAAGAAAATCTCATAAATCTCAAACCTTGAATCATAACTAAGAATGGTTTGAGAAAAGAGGACTTAACACTTGGCAAAAGCCAACTCATAGGGAGCGACTTTTGTCAGTTCTAATTAGATATCCAGGTCCTGAGGTAGGATTAGGGTTAGGGGTGGGAGTAGGGTTAGAGAAGGAGTTAGTTATCAAACGCTGCCTATGAACTGGCTTTTGCGCAACAACCAAAAAATTGCTACATCCGTGACTTGTCAGTCATGTCTAGCATGGCTCCTAAATATTTGGATCGAGTTTTGCCTTTATTGCGATTGTTTTATGGCCGAAAAAATATCTCCAGGAATAATCTGGGGCATCATTGGGCCATATTATACAGCATGTTATCCAGGTACGATGGCTCTTGACTTGCCAGACACAATTCCGTACTTCACTCTAACTGGAGCGGAACAAAAGCCAATTAGCCTTGGAGGGTTTTGAAGAGATGAGTTATCTCGAGGAAGCTTCTCAAGTGGGTATCTATCAAAACCAGCAGGATCAAGTTTAGACTCATATTCAGAAATTTTCTGGGAATGATCGTAATTGAACTAAACTGAACTGATTAGACTGAATACTACCTTCACTCTTTAAATTTTGTGACTTGGATTATTCATCTATTCAACTATTATATCACAAACCATAACAGCGACATTACAAACAACAGCATAGAACTGCAACACCCCAGATTAACGAGTAACATGTAACTACAGCATTGCCGGCAACATATCATCGATAAGGTTGGTAACGCCCAAGCGATTCGGACAAACGCGTTTACTGCGTCTACATCATGAGATAGATCATTCAGGATTAGATCTCAAGGAAGTGGTGTTTAATTATGTTTTTTAATTATCCAACGTAATTTTCGGAGCTTTTTCAAAAAGCATAATTCCTGTCCTTGAGTAGTATTCCGCCTATCTGTAACGGCGATATTTTATGGAATGAATATTTCCAATATAAGGCCAAGCGAACTCGAATTAAATAATAAGTAAACAAATAAATCCTCAGCCTAAAAATACCAAATACAATTTTAAATTACGAAAAGTGTTTTAATTTATAAGATTTTAAATTTTAAGATTTGTTAACTTTTATATTTTATTTCAGTTCAAATGTATATTCGAGGGCGATGAATAAACTTAAAATATTTTTGGATTTATTGAAACAGTTAATTTGTAATTATTTTTATATTGATTTCTGTGAACGACCCCATTAAGACGATTATGTAAACAACTATTGACCTCAATTGGTTTATTTGCTACTTCCGCTGATCTTTCGATCTTTCGATATGGGCAAGTTAAAATCTAAAAATCAATCTCGTCAAACTCTGTGTGCTCAAGTTGTGGTCCATGCAACTAATTCAGAACAAAACAGAAATAAATGTGGTTGCGACTCTAAACGAGGACTCAAATCTGGTGAATTCTCCTTGCACGTCTACAGAGACAGTTGTAAGAAAGTGGTCGACGAAGAATGGAGATATGGACTTTGCGACGTACATTCCTCAAACAGTTTTACTGAAATCCATACACACGTGCTGGAAGTTCACTTCTGCCAAACGCACAAGAAACCTGACAACTGCAGGTTTTGAATTTGTCTTTCATCAGTTTTCATGAAACCAATGTAACTTAAAAACTCTAAATTTGTGTTTTTGCAATAATTTTAGGCCCGCCAGACCTTGATTACATATGGTTCTCAGAAGATTCTCTGTTGAGGTCATGAATCCACTCATTGGATTTGCCTTACTATAACATTTATTTTCAATAAATTGCATTTGTTAAAAATCAATAAAACACATTTATGTGGCACTTGTTTTCCATATTTTTAAGTTAGTGAATTGAATACAGAGCAACATTAACATGTAATGTTAAATAAGCTTCTAATAAACAAGACAAAATAGTCAGTATATTCTGCCTGACCAAATTTCTTAAAAATTCATGAGTAAAAAAATTAATTAACAACTTCAAATTGAAGATACTGATCAAAAATCTCAAGGACTTCTTAAAAATGTTAAGCCATTCATCCCTATCTTAAGTATTATAGAAAAATAAGATAACAATTAACTTGGAAATGTTAACTAAAAAGAATCTCAAAAAGGAAACCATGTTCACTATGAAATGTCTATTCTTTCAAGCAAGTGAAAATTTCAACTTAAATTATTCATTTTATTACCTGGGGCCTTCTTATATTAAAAGTTGTGCCAATTAAGTAAATCAACAAAGTTATCAATAAATATTCTAACAATGACTTAATATTAACTCAATAATAACTTTAGTGTACAGATTAATAATTAAGCTTAATAATAATAACAATAATAATCTTAATAGACAAATTATTAATTGAATAAACTTAAATAATGACTTGCTATTGGTCAATGTAGATGTGATTCAATTGGCAGCAAACGCATTGGTAGAAATGTAATAGTGTCACTAACATTTTCACCAATAGTTTGAATCCATTTGAAATGAAAAAAACAACAAAATTTCGACAGAAATCCGCTTCATCCTAGCGAAAAGAGCCGGAGACGAAGGATGGAAAGTTCTCCAACCAAGTTTCGAATCGAGCTCTGAGTCTAATTCAATAACGCGAAATGATCAGCGGTGCTTTAAAGTAAATGATGAAATTCAAGCAGAGGTGAAAGTTACGGTAATAGTTGCCTGTTTACGGTAGCCTGCGCTCATTGGCTACAAGCATGCTGCACGCTGCATCATGCATACGACGATGTTTAATGAATGGCCGAAAAATAAGATACGAACAATTTCACACCCTTACCGAGACCTACGACTAATTACATCGCTAATAAAATAAAATATTTTCCAAGTGTGGCAGTGCATCCTAATAATTCAGCTCGAAGAGTTAAATTGAAAGTTGAGTAGAACTTAGCAGACGAAGAAACATTGAAATAGTGATGCAATGTCGAACTAAGTTGCGAAATTTAGTGTTCTTAGCAAATAATTGAAAAACACCTCCATCTAATATCATTCACAAGTTTAAGAGTGGAAACCATACATAGGAACTTTAAGTCATGCGCAGGCCTTAGTGGGTGGGGCTTGGGCCGTAGTGCCTGATTGACGTGGAGGAGGGTCGCTCGCGCGTTCGCGGTGCCGTCCGTAGCGGAAGCGGGCCCTAGGAGTGATTTGAGCTCCCTGCTTTTCTGGGGTGAGTCTCGGACCCCGTGTTTGTTAACACTGTTTATTTTACGTTGGACCGTTAAATGCTTTAAAAGATTGATGAGTGGAATTGCCTACCAAAGTAAAGGCTTTCGTTTCTCTGACC
>MPNW01000595.1:15241-43295 GCA_011800805.1 Hirudo medicinalis
TCGGGTAGATGTGCTATATAAATAGTCGGGCGATTGTAGTGCTCCGCATGGTCTGATGGTTAAGACTTCGCCTCTCACGATGGCGGCACGGATTCGAATCCTGTTGCGGGACGTGTTGCACCGTCCTAGTCATCTAGCTATGCAGCAGACGTTAATAAACAAAACAGATATACAAACAAACATACAAACAATAGTGCCTTCACATACGATTCAGATACATAAGGCTCTCAAAAGATCGGCTAGATGCAAACATGAGTCTTAAAGTCGATCAAAGGGTTTCATTTGGGATCTATGATTTACCGGAATTAAGGACGAAAATTTTTTCACTCGCTTGAAGTGAAATTATTTTTAGAAATCTTTTCTCTGAAAATTATTTTAAGATGCTTCATTCATTTTATTAAAAAAAAAGTATTTTGTCTTAAATTAGAAAGGCATAATTTCAAACACCAATGGAATGCAATTGGTTGAAGCGATATTTCTGTATCGAAATACAAAACAGCAGATTAGAATTTCTACAGGCAACCCACCAGAACAGACGTCGACGACAACGACGACAATGACGACAACGACGACAACAGTCTCAACCACGACCTCTACAACTCGGGAAATCATATACTACGATATGGTGACCGCTGTCATTGCTACAATGCCAATAGATGACATTGTTGAACTGAATATTTCAGCGGACATGTAAATAAAACCTTTTTTTTTCGGTTAATTTCCATGCATTCTAGTTCAGAGGGACAGTCGTACTGTGTCATGTTCGCAAACTAGCTTGCACATGGAATTCTAGATGTCCATGGCTTACACCACGCAGGCCAAGCGCCTTGGGAATAGGGGGTTAACATTTAATCGACCCTGATGCTACTTTGACCGTTTAAACAGTTTCAAAGTTTAAATTTAAAACTGTTTTAAATTTACTTAAATTTACTTTGTAAATTGTTTAAATTTACTTAACGTCTCCGGATAAGTCGAATGACAATGTTTATGATTTTACAAATTCCGTTTTAAGAAATTTAATTTTTTCCTCTGAGAAATTGAGAGAATTAACTTCCATTGTTAAATGCTGAATTATCAATAGACATCTAAAAATTAACTTAGAAATTAACGTATATCATTTCTAAAATTCTTAACTAAATTAAACTCCATCATAAACAAATCATTACTAAACATATCTACTAAGGAAACAAACATAACTATTTATTGTGGCTTACTTTTTCTTTCATGAGGAAATTGCCTGACCTCGAACTCAACGCCAGTATAGGTCGAGTGGTGGGTGATGCAAGAAAGATGACCTTTCGGAATGACGTCATCGTATTCTGCCTCATCGTTCTCACCTCAGTGACCTTTCACCCCTGTTAAACAGCCTCTGTCTTTAGCCACCGTGGTCAATGATCGACAAGGGTGAAACAAAGGATCCCTTTTAGGCTAAACTGTGTCGCTGGAATTCAGATGATAATAAAAACAAGTTATCTGTTATTTATTTATTATTTCTTACAATATTATTATATTATTATATTATTATTATTAATTAATAATTGATAAACTAGTTGAATATTGAAAATTTGGTCAAATGAACAACAGTATGTTGAGTTGCTCTCCAAAACAACGACATGTTTTCATTACAACAGAAGCGAATTACTTGAAACAACTCTCTCTACAACTCTTACTTTTATGCCTTGATTTTTCGACGACTTAAAAATTATTGCGACCAAAAAAAAATATTGACTTGTTTGGCGAGCAGCTGAAAGCATGACCAACCTGCGATTTGGGACTTGCGACTTGTCCCATGCAGGTTGGCCGAATGGGTTGGGTTCTCGTGTGCGGTCGTAATGGCAACAGTCAAAATGTGTCGGGCTCGCAACCCACCCTGCAGCGCCATGGGGCGCTATATAAATGGTAGAACGATTAATAAGTGCATTCGCATCCTGTTCGGATTCATTAGGCACTCAGAAGATCGGATAAACACAAACACAAATTAAGATCATGTTTCACTGTTCTTAAAATAAAATTTGAAAGCTAACTGGAGCTTCTACAGACCAGATACTCGAATCAGCAGAATGGTTCCAGGTACAACGCCCAGGAGATCTTATTCCGTGTAACGATAATGATAACGATCATGATAATGATAACGAACATGATAATGATAACGATCATGATGATGATAATGAAAATGATAATGATAACGAACATGATAATGATAACGATCATGATAATGATAATGAAAATGATAATGATAACGAACATGATAATGATAACGATACAGAGTTTGATTAGAGAGGCGTATGTTCAACGGAACTTCAAGACCATAACATACATGGGCGTCCGCAGGGGGAGCAAGGGTGAGCAAATGCTCCCTCCTGGATTTTGTCAAAAATACTAACATTTTGTTACAGGCTTCAAGGTGCTGGTATCCACTGAAAACTTGCTTGACATAACAGGGTAGCCAACTATCTTCACTGGATAGTATGGTTGTTAGTCGCTGCACCAAAAATGTGGTAAACATTAACTAAAGTACCATTTTGAGGAACTCTGCAATAGTCATGAATATAAAAGTACCAGCCAATGGTTATGATATTGGTTATCTTGTCATCCGTGACAACAATCAGGTGTCATTTGTGTCATAAAGTTCCTAGTGATAGGCACCTGGAAAAGGATAGAAAGGTGGTTCAACATCACAATGTCAGAAAAGTTTTAAATTGAGGAAAATAATTCTTATTAGATAAATTTAATTGATGTTATGCGGGAAAAATAAAACAGATATTAATACAAGATATACAAGATTAATACAGATATTATATTTGGTTGAATTAAAAACAAAAGAATCCTTCTAAATCCTCCTTAATTTATCTCTTTTGCTTTCTTTCGACATTTGTTCACTTTAGAATTACATTTCGATAAATAAATGAAAATCCCTCAGTTTTCCTTCATTTTTTTTTCTATTCAATTTGATTGAATTTTTATCCTCTTTTTGTAATTTTTCATTGTCACTTTTTTTTTAGGTTTAGGGCGCTTTTTTGAAATTTGGTTGAAATTGTTTTTCATCGGCATTAATTGCGTTTTGAAAACGTCAGAATTTAACTGTAAACAAAATCTCATCGAATTCAGAACAGCTTTCAAAGAGCACGAACGCTGTAAATTGTGCGATAGGTATGGCGAACAGTTACAAAATGATTCAAACAAATTGTGGAATAACAAGCAGCGCTTGTTAAACATAAGATTTCAATTCTCCAAGAATTCCCTCGAATAGACGAAGACTTTGGAGAGATAAATTTAAATTTTTTTTAAATGAAGGCACCACTTTCGGTCTGTCTTTGGTTTATTTCCTTATATCTCCAGGAAGGCTAGCAATTTGTTTTCTGAGTTTAAAGTTTACTCACGTGGAGTAATAACTTTGAAAGTATTTCATAATTTCGACAAAAACAAATTATTATTTGCTATTAATTAGAATGCTATTCGGGAAATGATAGCAGCTTAACTTAATCCTGTTAAAGAACCAAAACGCGATGTTGAATAACAACCTTAATTTTAAAACAAAAATAAACAAACAACCACATTTAATGTTAATCCAGCAGATGCTGAAGCCACAGAATATGTGATTTCCTTCGACAGACCCTTCAACACTTTCGTCGTCGTGGACACGAAGCGCTACACCACCGAACGCATCAAGTCCTCTTATCCTTACAGTTCCATCGGTACTCTGGTTGCCGAAATGATCAGGGACTCCATGTTCCTGTACTGTAGTAACGATGGAAGCAGTTCGATATGGACTGTAATGAAGATTAGAAACTTCACGAACGAAAGTAGATTAGATTTCGGTGAGGTCTTTGAGGTCACATAAGAATGTGAATCATTCATGAAGTAAATAGAATTTGTGAGAAATAAATTAATTGGACTTTGAGATGTTTTGAATTTTAAGCAAAATTGTTACTAAAGTTTTAGTCATATTATATCATCACGCGATACACGATCTAATATTCTTGATAAAAAAATGAACTAGTTAATCATCAACTAATTATTAAATAACTAAATAATAACACAAGAAATCAACTATTTAAAAGATTAGGAGATATCAGAGCAAAGCAATTCTGTGATGATCACAATTAATCAATGTTAATTCATTTCCTCAGCTTAAGTAGAAGCTGGTTCAGATTTAATTTTTCCGCTTTCAAATGTTCTTCCTGCAAAGATTCTAGAAAAAGATTCTAGAATTAAAAAAACAAAAAAAAACAAAGAACAACCAAAACGATATATTGCACTTAAAACCGTAGCTTCAAATTTGAACAGGTGACGATAGCATTCTTGGCTTTGACAAGCATCCGAAGAGGGACATCTTCTACTTCATCAGCAGAGCAGGATTGCTTGAATACAACAGCAAGCTGAAGAGGAAGAAGATCTTACTCTACGAGACAAACCTACAATACGTCAAATACGATAACAACGAGAGGTCGAAAATGCTCATTTATTGAAATTTGTCCATAATAGTAACGCGATATATTATATTTTAAGTCAGCTTAATGTTATGGCAATAATAATAATATTAATTGTATTAATAATAATAATAACAATAGTTAATTTATAATGCGCATTTGCATAGCGTCAGAGGCGCCTTACAAACTGTAATTATAATAACGTTATTAGTCTGAATAATTTTTAACTAACAAATTAAATAATAAATTATTAATAATAGCACAAAACATTAATAACAAAATCACGGACGATATTATCATCTTACAGAAGCCTGTACATATTGAGGACGAGCGGCAGGGGAACCTCCATCTTGTGCTATAATTTGAGGGACAAAAGAGTGAAACATGGCAACGGCTGGGTTGAATATTTCAAAAGATTTGACATCGATTTCCGTGGTATTTATTTGTGGCTTTTAATCAGCGCCGGATTTACCCAGGTGGAGGCCCTGGTGTAGTGTAGAGGTGGAGGCCCACAAGTCTCTGTGCCTGTCCTGTTGCCCCCCTAAAAAGCAATTTAAAAACAGATTTCCTTGGTTGGTGAAGGCCACTGTGCAGTGGAAAATCCCGACCGTGGCTAAATCCGGCACTGCTTTTAGTCAATTTAATTACTGAAAATTACCAAGTTCATACTGGAAATTTTAACTATTATTGTTATATTTAATATTAATATATATATATATATATATATGTTATTTATTTATTGCTACTTCTTTAAATACAATTAATAATATATAATTTTAGCGCAATTATGTTTTATTAAAAGTTTATTATTACTAAATTATGTATTATTATTATACTAATAATTACCTGCCTGTCAAAAGTCCCTCGGCCAAAAAAAACCTCACATCGTATTGAAATATTATTTTATTTGGTTTTAATAAATTTTTTTTGCCAAACCACTGAAATTTATGTATTTGTTTGAAGACTGTCGTAATAATATTTCTATGCAAAAAAATGGTTATTTGTGGAATTTACGCTTAATTCTTAATCAAAACTAATAAAAACTTACGAGCTATATTCTATAAGGATATTATACATTACTTCTAAATTTGAGCTTTGTACGCTGTTTTAAACTNAAAACTTACGAGCTATATTCTATAAGGATATTATACATTACTTCTAAATTTGAGCTTTGTACGCTGTTTTAAACTTAAGTTATTGGAAAATATAAGGACTGTCGTAACCTTTTTTCTAGCACTGTACCTAAACTATGCAGTTCTGAATTATTTTATAATTTCGAATTTTACGTCTAAAAATGTAATTATTACACAAATTCATTTCAGACTTGATTGTCTACGCACCTCTAGCAGACGGAATATACTATTCGTATCTTTCTGTTTCCATGGATTTCGACAACGCCATCGACCTTAACGCCCTTGACAAGTTGTGTAGCGCCGAAGACCTTGGCGAT
Source organism: Hirudo medicinalis (assembly GCA_011800805.1). Taxonomy (NCBI): domain Eukaryota; kingdom Metazoa; phylum Annelida; class Clitellata; order Hirudinida; family Hirudinidae; genus Hirudo; species Hirudo medicinalis. The sequence goes on from MPNW01000595.1 coordinate 21,122, forward strand.
ATATCGTTGGATGAGAAATATGTTTATTTCGTCAACAACTCGAACAAGTTAATGATAGAGATTTTCATTATTTTATTTATTTTTAATCTTTTAATTTTTTCTAGTCTTGGACTTTTTCAAGGTTTCGGATAATTTAAAATTGCAAAAACGTAACTGAAATATTTTTGTTACTTTGTTAATTTTTTAAATTAACTAAAATTAACTAAAATTAACTAATTTAAAATTAACTAAATTAACAAATTAACAATTTTATAATTAACAATTTTAATAATTAACAATTTTCTTGTAATAATAACTATTACATCACAGGATCTACAGATACACCTTGGCTCTTGGGTCGGTAGAACTGTTCATGACGGTGAATAAGTCTGAAAAATTGGAGAACATATTCGTGTTCAGTTGTAAGAATTTATGTCCTGTAAACAAATGTATTTTCCTAAATTTCTCTTTAAACGTCCGATTAATATAATTAATCGTTTTAAGTCTGCTCACTGGCTGAGGGTAAAAGGACCTTCGACTCATAACAAAATACCCGAGGGGGTTGTAACGAAACAATAATTTATAGTAGTTAAGAAGACCGAGGTCTCTACATTGACCAATAATTATTTTTAGTTCTTGATATCCATATTTGGGACTACCTGAAATCCGACTACCACATCCACAAGGATGGTTTCTAATCTAATTCGTTCCACGGAGAATAAATAAGTAAATAAATACAAATACAAAAATAATAATAATAATAATAATAATAATAATAACAATAATCTTTTAAGCTTCCCTATTTTTAACCCTTCCTATGTAACGGATAAGTATGAAATGCACGACTGGCTGCACATAAGTCAAGTATGAATTCCTGGCCTGAATGGGAAATTTCATTCACAGATTCTACTGAGGATTCATCCACCGAATCGTTTGCCGCCTTGAACGCATTACCGGCCATGAGAGAAAATGAAACGATTTTATTAGAAGACCAGTTGAGAGAGATCGTCGTCACGGAGATGTAAGACAGTGTGTGCTTGCTCTTAACTGGACACATTACTTCAATTGTTTTAGAGAAGGGGTTGGCTCAACTTTCCATTCATCCTCCAGAAATTTCAGAAATTGGCATTCTTATCATTTGTAATATCTTTTTTCACTTAATTTCTCCGTAAATTGCCTCGTGCTTTAATTTTCGAATAACCTAAACTAGCCCACATATCTCCTTCTCTACCCAAATCTCTCCTCGATTTCCCAGCCAAGCAAGTAATCGATTGGCAGTTGCAATCCTTGCGCCGAAAATATCAGCTCATTAGTTCAAATTTCATTTAATTAATTAATAATTACAAATACTTAGTCAATATATAACCGTTATAAAGCCATTTGAAACACTTAAAGATTAATTCCGACGAGCATGCTACCTCCCGGAGCTACCAAGGGGATAGAAGAACTTTTGCGAGACCTCGATAAAACCCCTGCCGAGACGACAGAAGAACCAGAACCAGAACCAGAAGAAAATAAAAAAAAAGTGATGAGAAAAAAAACAGAAAAAATAGAGCCCGTGAGCTCCCCTTGCAGTCAGAGCAGTGGCACCATCTGGCTTGTCGTGGCCATGTATTGTCGCTACTTTGTCTGAATCGGACGGACAACAGAAACGGCGCTATTTCAATGCTGTCCACTGATTGGATGCTTTTTTGTCCTAATATTTTTTTTTCACGTGGAATGTCAAAATATTCGGACTGCTAATGGTTTTTGATTTCTTTTTAATCAATAAAGTTCAATAGAAGCAGACATTACTGCCTCTGACATCTTGTTCCAGATTCAGTAGGATTTGAGACAATAATTACATTGACATTAAACGTAATGCACTAGCATTTACAGAAAATGTACTAACATTCTTTATCGCACAATGGCATCGGGACATGGAGAAAAATCCAGATCGCAAAAACACGAAAATGAGACGGCAAAACATCCGTTACATTGGATAACATGTATATTGAAAATTGAGTTTCCCTGATTCAGCATTCCACATCTAAGGACAGATCATAATTGCCATCGTAATCATCACCACCACCGAGGTCATCATCGTCGTCGACGTCGTTGCGGAGCAGTTACGTCGCTAAACGCTTTCATCACGACACCGAGCACGACTGTTTGTCTCTGGCCGTCGTGACCGGGGTCCTCTGCTGTCAAAGTGCAATTTAGGGTTTTAAGATACTTTTAAAGACCAAGTTAAACGATCGTATTTAGAATAAAGACCGATCAATAGTAATATCAATTTATAAATATATATAAATGTGTGACTTACAATATTTAATTGTTTATTGTAGAATTCATATTCATAATTACATTCAGCGAACGTGTGGAAATGATAGTTTGGGTTTCGAAGGCAACACATCAGTGCAGCACCAGCTGTGACAATTGAAATGTCACGAGCACTTTTCGCCGCAATAAAACATGACAATGTCACGGCGAGTGACGCCGAACTGCCGAGTCAAATTGTGACGAACGAATAATTATAATTTTCTCGCAGATCGTTGCTCGAGAAACGACGGTGAATTGTCGTTCATTCAATTTATCAATTTTTTTATTTTCAAAATTAATTATTTTGCATGAAAAACAAAGGTAACAAAAGTGGGATATCTAACAAAGGAGTTCTTGTTTTGGAGTAATGAAAAATCGATTTGTTGTAATAATAATAATAATAATAGTTATTTTTAATGTAATCAATTTGTGTTGGTGTGTTGTAACAGTAAATTATACATAAGATTCCAGGATAGATAGACTGATTCAAGTTTATTATGCAAATGAGACCAAAGAAGGCAAACGAGCCAGTCAGGAAGCACTAGCCTGCTGAGAGAACTCCGCCTCCTGCAGGGCTCGGGCGATGGCCTCGTCGCTTTCATCTTGCAACCTCCGGTTCTCTTCCTCTTCATCTTTCGTCGGACTGCGGGAGAAATGAAAATGTTTACCACGATGACAACGATCTATATTAAAGTGATTTTTTTAAGTGTTAATTTATTTACTAATTGTTATTCATTAATAATTAATAATAATTCATTTACTTATTCAATATTTTCTATATACGACATTAAATTTCACTATCTTAAGTTACAGTTAAGAGAAGCAATTTTTTTTTATATCCAGTGCTTTTATATCGTGTCCTAATGTATTTTAATGATGATATGAAACATTGTGCAGACAACAAAACAATGCAATGGAAATGTTTTAAAGGCCTTACCCTTCCGAACCCATGGACTGCAGGGATAATTCTATTGCCCTCTTCATCGCTTCATCCTCTGACTAAAAGTAGAGGACGATAAACAAAAAATAATCGAACGGCCGACAACAGCAATCAGTTTAGTGATCGACAAAATATTTGAAACATAGACATTCATAATTATTAATAATAAGTAAATAATAATAAATAGTAAGAATAAATGATTGAGAATTCAGTTGACAATTGCTAATAGTTGATGTTATTTTTAGATAACATGGTTATTCGATATGATTATTTTTCAACGAGAGCTCGACGAAGGAAATCAAATAAAAACCAACGAGGCCCGGCTGTTGGAGGGAGTGAACGTGCAGGGCGGTCGGTACTTCGGGTCTTCTGCCGGAAGGACTGGAAGAATAAATGCTTGGGTAATAAATAAAACCAAAAACAACGAAGCACAGGAATAAATAAATAACAAGAAAAATATAAACGCAGGGCAGGTGCTCAAAAATAATAACTGATCGGTGCTCGATGTTGACGACATTCCGAGGTTAGAGATGTCGACCAATAATGTCGTGGTTCAACATTCGAATGTAATTCCACTGTAATCACCAGACGCATCTTTCTAACCATGGACGACAATAACACGTAATAATAAATGAAATTTCCATGAATGAAGTCGAATGAACTCTTGCTACTTGTCACTTAACAACAGTCTCTTGTAAAATTTCTTCTCAATTTTATAAAATCACATTGAAATGTACTTTTCATTATGTCATGAATTACTGGCGTGCAGGTCGGCCGAACGGGTTGCGTTCCTGCTTAAGGCCTTAATGGCGAGTCGTGTTCGAAATCCAGCCCTCTCTGCCTTGGAGCTCCCACGGATAGGGGTGCTTTGTAAATGGTGGACTGATTAAAAAGTGACTTCACATCCTGTTCAGATGCATGAGGCACTCAAAAGATCAGATAAATACAAAATTCATGTTACGAGACACATTTGAAATGGGAAAGATTTTAAAAGGTTATAAAAAATCTCTCGTACGACGACGATCGACCGAAATCAAATATTAAAATCGATGATCAACGAAGGAAATCTCCGGAGAGCATCATGATTGCCTGCCTGAAATGGAAGTTAGCGGATCACCATCGTCCTCGCAATTTCATCTGAGATGCAGAAGAATTGCACTTGTACTCGGAAGGAAGTCCAAAGCTGGATTTGTTGACAAATACGGAAAAAACGTTCGACGAAAGGCGATCGAGATCAAGATTATCATCAGTAATGACGGAAAAACGAATTATTTCAATTGGCAAAGTAACACCGATGATTTGCCGGTGCATATCTCGAAGGTCCCTTCTTAACGTACTTTGGTAAGAATTCTTTACGGGGCTCTTCACGACTTCGCGAACGGGTGGGGGATTCGAGGACGGATTCGGCAAGCCGCGCTTGGGGGAAGAGCAGTTGTGATCCATCTCGTGCCTGTGGCTGAGGCAGTAGCTGAGGCCACACCTGTCACAGGTCACCCTGAGACTCTGTAACAACATCTATAAGTCATGAAGTAAAAGGTTTGATTAACTTCGAGCGTTAAAAACTAACGAAAAACATAACATTATCGTTAACGGTTAACTACGAATTAATAAACATCGTAACTGGGCGACTATTAAGTTACCATAACTTTACGGCCGATTTACAATCACGGAAATGCATTAAGAAAATCATCCAAAATCTTACGTCTTTGCTGCCCTTGCAGCCCTTGTAGGAGCACTTGTTGGCTCGTCGTTGCTGCCGAGTGAGAGAACAAAAGCACATGAATAACAAACATAAATTAAAAATAAATAAATGCAAATTAAAAATTAAATTGCAGATTTAAAACGATAACCATTGACGTTTTTAGAAATAATACGAATAATTAAGTTACGGATAATCATTAGTAAATTATCATTGTCATTATTATCATCATTATCATTATTATTACTAATACTATCATTATCATTATTATTTATTATTACTATCATTATCATTATTATTATTATTATCATAATCATTATCATTATCATCATCATCATCATCATCATCATCATCATCATCATCACTGTCACTATCACAATTACTATCACTATCACTATCATTATCATTATCATTATTATTATCCAACCTCTCTTCTGAGTAACGCAGCTTTTGAGTCACAGTTGTTGTCGATGTGTCTCGTCACCACGTCGTCGGGCGTGTCGCCAGGTTGCAGGGGGACTGGCCGGCTGCACAGGGGGCAAGTCGGCACGACCTTGTCCTTCGAACGATGAAAGTCACATGTGTAATGATCGGTGTAATTAATATTACGAGTAAATTGTAATATTACGTGAAAAAATTAATCACAAGGTATTGAGGCAATCGATCAAATCTCACCAAGTCCTGCCAATGTTGAAGTTATCAACGGTTGAGGTTAGAACTGCCAGCAGTGCCAATAATTGCAGTTTTGATTATAATTAATACTATTATTATTATTATTATTATTAATTATTGCTATTATTACTATTAGTAGTATCATTTCTATTATTATTATTATTATTATTATTACTATTATTATTAACAGCAAATAAATAATCAAAATTAAGAGTGCATCATAGCTACCTTCTTGCAACCCTCTGGGCAGTTGTGATCAGCATACTTCTGGTGGAACTGACTGAAGAACAGGGAAAAAATGTTGAAATGAAATCTCAATGTGATAAATTATGCTATTTAGTTAATTAAAAACCAATGTGATGAATGTCACCATAAGTGACACGAACCACAAAAGATTTTTGTACATGGACAAAATTGAAAACTCACCAGAACATCTTGCTGCAAGCATTGCATTTGAAAGGAAGGAAATCTGTGGTGTTAAAATATGACTATTAAAATGAAATTATAACAAATATATTCATAATAAGTACCAACAATAAGAACAAACATAAAGCTATCAAAATCACTGTAAATGGTCACTCATTGGAACCTGATGCACAAATCATCAACATTTTATAAAATTGAAAAACCTCAGCTCAGGTTATTACAATGTGGTCATCATTTATTAATAACTAGAGACGCATGTGTGTCAAGTAATAAAACTTTTCCGTGTTTAATATGACCATTCTGTCACTCATTAAGAATGGAAACAACTTGTTTTAAATTTGCAAAGATTTCGCCACTTCTTCGCACAGTTGTCAACCTTATTGTCAACGTTTTTCCGTATCATCTAATATGCTAATCTACTAAGACAAAATCACTTGGCATATCTCACCTAATTGCCTGCATGACGGTAAAGAACACTGTTCTCCCAGATCAGGAAACTCCATTTTATCTCCTAATCAGTCGAAAAAAATTAAAAATTTCGCGAAATTATGATTGTCACGGAATTCGTGTTGTATTTATATTGCCTCAGTCCGATTCATTGTCAGCCGTGGAACTTTCGAAGACATGTAATGCAAGTCATCATTACTCTGCAATTTAAAATAAACACAATAAACTTTTAAATTATTAAATTTTTAACGGGCAAAATTTGAGTTTAATATTCACCGTGATAAGTTTTAAAATGAAGTTTAGTCGCAACAAAATACCGAAGAGTTAGAAAATTGGGGAAATTTGCAGAAATACCTGTGGAGAATTAGTTGAGATCATGCAATTTTAAATTAAAATAATGACGTAAATTATGGCATACAACAAGAAAAAATTAATTTATGCAGTTTAAATAATAATTTCAGAGACTTACGGATTTACTTGGTTCAAAGTCTCTCATCATATGTTCATTTGTAAAATGGCTGGAATAATTATGTAAATGGTAACATGTATTCGTCAATGGTTGATTCAATTTTTGGATTTGGAAAGGAGCAAGTTGACGTTTGCTACTACGAAATATTAGGATGTGACGAGCTCTCGACCGTGAGTTTTTGTTTTTTTAGTTAATATAATGAGAAGACAATTAGCACCTTCAATTGAAAATTTTGTAATTTCCAGAATGAGCAGATAATTGCGGAATACAGAGCTAAAGCGAAACTATGTCATCCTGACAAAGTGGGCGACAGAAATGGTAGACAAATTATGAGTTGGCGTTTGGGCTTTATAATTCTATTAAATATTTTGAGTCCAGATGAGGATTGGGATTTTATATTTGAGTTTTAAATCACGACTGTTTTGACAAAGTTTCGACAAAAAAAAAATTTTGTTTTGACACCTTTGCATTGAATAGTGATTGAAATTAACTTGTGCAGTGAATCATTTTGTTTCAACAATTTGTCATGCTCAGCCTTGTTCGATCATTTTGTTATGACTTTGCTTAGATATTAAATCTGGGTATTTTACATTTTCCATGTTTACATGAGTGCTTAAATCATCATCTTATTCATGAATGGCAAAGTTTAATCTAAATGTTATTTTTGATTAATTGTGAATTGAGTATTGCCACATTACTCTTCAGCAATCATCTAGCCTCATTATAGATGAATGTCATAGTATTAGTTATTTGTTTTGTTTTTTTAAGTCAATTTTTGTTCTCAAACCATGCAGCAGACGACAGTGAGTTCAAGAAACTGTCGGAGGCAAAGGAGGTTCTCTGTGACGTTGATGAAAGGAAGTCGTACAACCAATGGAGGAGGAGTTGCATCAAAGTGCCGTTCAAAACGTGGAAATCTTTGAATGCGAGCAGGACGCCTTCTGCCGTCAGTGTTCTGGATTCACATTTGTGATGACCATGTATTAATTAAACTATTATTTATTAATTTGCTTGTGATTATTTATTGTTGTTGTGGGAAATATTAATGATATAGGTTGTTTCTTTCACTTGTTTGCTTTTCCAGTTGATTTTATTTACGATTTTCTTCAACTTTTATCTGGCTGTTGATTTTCATCGATTAATATCTTTAATGGTGTTGAACAAAATTCTGTCAAAAATTATTTGACATCATGTGATATTGGATTGATTCTGTTTGTGTCACATTTCAGTTATATGCGATGTATTCTGTTTTGTTGATTTATGAGTAACATTGGCTTTCTGGGGATTTTTTTTTAGATAATTTTTTTGCACTGAAAATTTATTTTCTATTTTTATAAAAAAAAGTCCATGCACTGGCAGAGTGCACCAGCCAAGAAACAGATGATATCTTCATCAGACATCCATAAAGGTTTGTGATTTTGACTTGAATTCACCAGACTTTTTTTAACTTGACAAAAGCAAAACACATAAAAACTGATAAATAATGCTCAAATGGAATCCCACTTAAGGCCCTGCTATGTTTTCATCTGGAATAATTCAAATTGTCAAGGAATTGTCCAGTTAAATTGATGAGATGACACTAATTTTATCTGTGAAAGTGCTCAAGTGTTCAAATGCAATAATGAGAAAATCTTTTTTTTAAAGTCATTTATTCATTTATATTGTTATTGCAGATACATGTGATAACTCAGGAGGCATGACAGCAGATGAAATACTCAGAAAATTCAGAAATTATGAAATCTGAAAAAGATGTCCACAATATATCCTGAATATTAGTTATATTTTGTTGATTAATTAAGTTTGTCTTTGGTATTACTGTGCTGTGACTCTGTCTGCTACTACTTAAGTTTAGATAGATGATTTTGTTAAGATTGCAGTTGTATCACGAGATCAAAGTCAAACCTAATGAAATATCTTAGGTTTTAAAATTGCAGGCATTTTTGGAGTTTATAATTTTTCCCCAAAGTTGCTGAATCTTATTTTTAAAAGCCAGTTTAATCTCTAAACTCAGAATAAAACTTTCTTATGTGTTTTATATGTATAGTTGACGTGATCACCCTGCCCCAACTTGGGTTCCAGCTCTTGATAGTTTAGATCTCCTCCATACATCCATCACTAACTTGAAGGCAAGACATTTGGGAAGTTACTGACTTTAATATTTCACGAGACGATTACATGAATGCAAAATAAAAGCAAAGTTAATAGATGTAAACCAATCGAACAGTTCGGGATTAGGATCCCAGTTGCATCACCCAGCTAATCTCCTGTGTACAACTCGCTCCAATTCAAAAACAGGAAAAGGATTGAAAATACGAACTTCACAAGCCACCGTTAATCGCCGCTATACGTCATCGCTATTAGCAACGGCGTCTATTCGAAGGCATAAATCAGAGGCAGATTAAAATAAACAATATTAGATTATTGCATTCAAATTTATTATTTTTATCAAACGATAAATTTTTTTTTTTTTACAAGAGATGAATGCTATTATCGTTAACCGATAAGTAATTGCAGACACACTCCTCCCAATTGGACTTTTGAAATAATTATTGATAAATGTTAAATTTCTAAAAAAAAAACAAGTAAAGTACAATTTAGGCGAACACTTGGCATACCACCAGCATTATTATCGGGACCAATTCAAAAAGGCGAAGCAGCAAAAAGGAAAATGCCTTTTTCTCAAACAACAAAGGGTTATTGCACAAAACGGGTTTATTTATCGAACCAGGGTAATGTTGGGATTAAATTTAGTGAGGTGCTCTTCTTTACGGCTTTACGGTTCTTTATGGTTCTCCATTTTGGTCTGCCTGATCCAAAAATCCGATATAAATAAGGGGGGCATTAATTTTAATTTTCTAGACAAAATACTGTTTTTTTTATCAAATTGAAATATTTTTTAATCAAAGGACATATTACGTTATAAAATATAATCATGAACGCTCAAAGTAGCTAGAATTTGTCATTTATGATTTTTTAATTATTAATTATGATTTTTGTTTAGTATTATTTTTTTTAATTTGTTCGGTCATTTGAAAAAGAATATTCTTTAGCGCAAGTCTAGGTGTCTTGGTGGCACAACCAATATCACTGACAGTGACAATGCCGATAACGGGAGGGTTTCAAATCGCTAATGTTAAGGGGGGCACCAAATCGTTTTCGCCCACCACTACCACCACCACTACCACCACCACTACCACCACCACTACCACCACCACTACTACTACTACTTCTGAACGGATGGTGATTCGTCTACTGAGCGAGAAAAAGCACTTCACAAAGATCCGTCGATGAAGTAGCAATTTCTTAATTACTACTTTTTTAGTTTTTTTTTCTCCTTTTAATTAAGTACACACGGAGGGTTGGGTGCATGTGAATGTGGATTAATGGATTGAGGACAGGAGCAGTGGCGGATTTAGGATTTGAAAAAAATAAATTAAATCTGTTTTTATTTTAATTTAAATATGAATATATTAGTAGCTTTAGTATTAGTAGCCCCTCCCTAAATTCGCCAGTGGTTCCAGTGTGTGGCCCACGCCCCAGCCAGTGTTCTAGATCCGTCCCTGGATAGAGAAATAGTGTTTGTTGGTTTGTTGCCATGTGAACGGACGGATATTTTGGAGATTTGATTCTTAGAATAAGTAGGAAGCATATTAAATTTTTTATATTTTTGATTGTTTGACATGTGTGATTATTTGAAAGTTGTCAATAAATAAATATAAATTTCTTAGTAATGACTTGGAAAAGGCACATTTAACCGCCAGACGATAGTGGTTATCTATACTCTCTCGAATTGCAGATTTAGACGGATTGCTGTTGCAGTGTTGCTCTTACAAAGAACAAGTGGACGTTGCTTTATGACCCGATAGAAAACAATAACTGTTTTTCTGGAACTAGAATTGTTTTTCATTATTTTAGGTGAAAATTGCGAAAAAACACAGATCGACAATGGCATGCGTTATTTATGGCTCGAGAAACTATAAAAAGGTCTAAAGTAATGAACACATGTTTGAAGAGTCTGGCTTTTGGGTTTTGATGGCGTATAGTTTTAATCTTATTAGTTATAAGTTTATTTTTGATCAATATGAGAATGCTCTTCTATTGCAATGGAATTGACAATCGACACGAACAATTCTTCCAACTTATCCAGACATGGGGATCGATCGTCAAATGAAAGATTCACCGAGGATTTTCTAGAATCTGGCTCAGTAAGACTAACCCTGATCTTAATTTACCTCATAACAATAATTCTGAGCGTCCTTGGTAACTTCTCGCTGATCGTCTACATAGGAAGATCGACGAAGCTCTCGCATGGGAATCGAGTAAGCCTGGCTCTCATTCTCAATCTGGCCGTCTGCGATTTTGTACGCTCTGCAGCTCTATCGCCGATCAAGTTTTACGAGCTGTTGACTTCCGCTTTCGGACACGACTCCAGAAACTTCTGTGAGGGTATGAACTTTATCTACCTCCTTCTGACTTTTGTCGGATTCCATACGGTCGTTGCCATCAGTCAGGAACGCCTGCTTATCATCTGTTACCCTTTCAAGGCCAAGCAGTGGCTTACCGCTAGAACAGTGTGCTTGGTTTTGATTTCGATTTGGCTTTGTGCTTTTATGAACTCTCTCGCATTTGCACTGGAGTTGTCTCTGTCTATAAAAGTCACCCTGAAATCCAAGCTCACTTACAGCGTTTGCAGTCTTGGGGGTCTCGAGCCAAGCACCAAGACCAGGGCTTTTTCCTTGCTTTCAAGTCTTTTGTACTATATCTTGCCTGTCGTAATTGTAGTCATTTCATATGTCAAAATCTTTCAGCTTCTAGTGAAGAAGAACTTTTTAAGTGAATCTTTGAGAATGCAAAGCATCAGGCAAGCTACCTTGGAGACCGATAATTCCATAGAAATCAGCAGTCCAATAAAGCACACGTCGAACCAAGACTGTAGCAGAAAAGCATTACAAAAACTACTGGAAGCAAGGAAATGTCTGGCCAAAATGATGCTAGTGATAGCCGTATGTTTTGCCATTTTCAACGGACCTGCGTTTTTTCTCTACAGTTTCCTCGGCTGGGGCTACAGGATTCAGAGAAATAAAATCTTCTGCCTCTTACTCGTGAAAATCCTTCCCATCATGAGTTCGGTCATCAACCCTCTTGTTTATAGCAGCAGATCAAAGATTCTGAAGCGAAATTTGAACAACTTGTCCCAAATAGGACGTGAAGAACATTCCGATTCGGCTTCTCACTCGAAACGTTCAAAAGGGAATGTCAGTCTTACCTAATCGTGAATGACTAGGATTAACTTTCACGACAATATAACAATAATAACAAAGAATTACGAAATAATCGCCATCGTAATTGCAAGAATAATTTTTTATTAACAAAAATTATGGAATTTGTCCATTTGTAAGTTTAAAAGATTGCAATGAGTTTAGAAGTGCCCACTTCACAAGAAAAGTGATTGGGCGGATCTTTGCTTTGCTTTGATCTGGCGATTGGACGTCAGTTGACCAAATATAAGTTTCACTTGAACGATTTTAATAATAATAATAATAATAATAATAATAATACAATGGTTATAAATAGTTACAGTATTTTATGTTTATATTATTTATTTATATTATTATTTAGATTATAACATAAAGTAATATAATAAAATATAAAATAATATCTTATATTTATAAATATAGTACTATTATAATATAAAATATTATAATATTAATTATAATTAACATAAATAATAAATATTATTATAATAATTGTAATCATAATATTAATAATAATAATAATAATAATAATAATAATAATAGCAACAGTAAATGTTTATTTTTTACTTTGGTTTCTTTGGACTTTTAACCTCGTCCAAAAACCTTGACCTTTTTAAAGAATTGTTCCAGACAAGAACTCCTTCACATTTGAGGTCACATTTGATGTGAACGAATGCAACTAACAAATGCTTAATAAATTCAACATCGCATTTGCGATCAAGTAAACATTGAGTTTTATCTGATTAAAATATAATATTTTAATATTTAAAAAATAAAAATTTTAATTTTATAAAATATTATTAAAATGTAATATTAATGTTAATAAAATTAAATATAATATAATTATATATATTATATTATTAATAATATATTATTATTAAAATAAAAATTTTAATTAATAATAATATTTTAATATTATAAAATGTTATATTTTAATAAAAGACAAAATCTTTCAAATATGAACTGGCTGTTGGCTCCACAATATGTATGTATTGTACGTATGTAACGTACATCACTTGGAAGACCATAAAATCATTAAAGAACATTTTATCACATAATTTCCTTTCATCTTCATCGCTACGATTGTTATCAATAGAAATGTCGTTATTAAATTAATTAATCAGTTAATTAAATTTTAAAACATTCTCATCAACTTGTCAGAATGTGATGCGTCCACACGACATCCTGGTTTTCAATCAGGAAAATGGTCTCGTTTGACCCGATGTTCTCCACAAAATCATCACACGGAGAGTGTTTTTTGAGGTCGAAGACGACAAACATACTAAATAAAACTAAGCAAATAAACGGAAATCCAAAAAAATCAATTTTCCTATATTTACAAAACGCAATAAATTCAAATCACTGAACAAATCTAAAAAAAAAGCAATCCTTACAAATTCTATAAAGATTAATAGTCCAATATTTAATACATTTTTCTATGAACATGTGAAAGACATCGAATTCCACTCAACCAAAAATATGTTTTCTTTTTCTGAACAATTCCGAACAACGCGCCGAAATAAATGACATTAAAATATGCATTAAGGTGTACATTAGAATAAACAAGACAAATACAAATAAACATAATTGCATTAAAACAAAGCTTTTACCTCTTACGAAAGATGAAAAGTGGAATTCACAAAAAAGAGATTCACTTTCGAAAGTAACTGAATTTTTATGTCACAATTAAGTGCACCTCATTTTGTTTTTCTTCTTATCGACTCGTTCATGCCGGGATTCTCATCTTGACAATCGAACTGGTCGCTTGTGATTTTCGCGGCTTTACTAGATTTGGCAAATTAAAACAAAAAAACATGATAATATTAACATTAATAAGAACGAAAACAAAACAAAAAAAGAGAATATCATTGAATGCAAACAACAATTGACTCCAATGAAAATAAACACAAACACGACATCCAAAAGTTCTCCATTCTTTTCAAGAATTCCTTTCAATTGCAGAAACAGAAATTTCAATGGCAGAAACCATTTCAGCGGGCGCCATACAAGCCCGTGGTGAACCCAACCCGCGTGCAAAGCAAAGCTTTTTGATTCAAAATCAAATGAATTTTTCACTCGGTGCGGTTTCATTCTAAGCAAAGAAGTGTCTCCGATGACATCAAGAGTAAAATTAATTCTTATTAATAATAAGTGTTTTGAAAATGTCAGCCACTCTTGGAAGTAGCGATTAGTTTTATGAAATTAATTATTACAGTTAATTGAGTAGTGATAGTAATTAAAGATGTTAAGTAATTGATAATACTAATAATACAGATTAATACATTTGTTAATATTGGTAAGAGAGATATAATAATAATAATAATATGATTATGCTGGTAACGTTGGTCTTGGAGCTCCCTAACTCAAGTGAACACTCAGATAAAGTAAATAAATATTGTTTTTGCTCCTCGGCGTTGCATTGTAAAGTTGAAAAACAGCTACATCCACACCGTAGTTCCTGATCTGAATATTGCATCCATATTCTCCTTTGTGTCTCTTAAAAAATGAAATTTGATGAGAATAAATGCATTCAAATTAAAATTAATTATTGAATTAATTAACTGTTAACTTCTTGTACTGATAGATAGAATCTTCTAATAATAGTAATAATAATGATAATAGTAATAATAGATCTTGCATTAAGTAAATAAAATTGGCGTAGATTAGCAGTTGAAGAGTTATCAAGTGAGTGCCTACCTTTCATTGTTTCGTTTTGTTTTGTTTTGTATTTTTTATCTCCAAAGTATCCTTGTTTGTTCGATTTGCTCAGTAACAATTTAGATACGCCCGGAAGGCAGGGATACCGGATTTTGTAATCGGGGAAGGGAGTGCTAATCTAGAGCCGGGGGTAAATATCCACATATGAATACAGACTTCATCGGCCATTGATCCGGTGGAGCCTACATGTTAGTTCTTGTTTCGCATGTCCATCCACAAATGGTGCATTAAAACATTGCATTCTGAATGAATTTCAGCTCATAATGTTCCTCACGGATGCTTCTAATAATTCAACACATTCAAGCAGCCATTTTTCTAATGCAACATCGCCCTTAGGAATCCTTACCACTTCCCCAAGCTCCGCTTTGATAACCACCGCTCATCGGAAGTCAGGAGGTTCGAGTCCTGGCAGTGGACATCTATACGAAGAAGAGTATCTCGAATTACCGTCTGTTCAAATATGTTTTTTGCTGTGTTACGTCATCTTGATAACAGTGGGTGGGATAGGAAACCTCTTCCTCATCATCTACATCTGGAGATCAGCCAACTTCTCCAGTACGAATTCCGCCAGTCCCATGTTGATCCTCAGTTTGGCGGTCTGCGACTTTTTTCGCTCGGCTGTACTCACCCCTCTCAAGTTTCTGGAGTTTTTGAATCCAAAGGAAGGGAACGTCATGAGTGACAGTTATTGCAGAATTGCCATGTTTTCCGTGGTTCTGCTCGGATTCGCTGAGTTCCACTCCGTTGTGGCAGTCAGTCAAGAACGACTGCTGCTCATCTGCTTCCCCTTCAAGGCCAGAGAGTGGCTGAGCCCGCGAAACGTTCGGCTTGTAATGGCTCTCATCTGGCTGGTTTCCGGTTTCTTCGCGCTGGCTTTTGTCATGCTGTTGAGCAAAACCATAGATGTCACTTTGACCTCGGGCCTGACCTATAAACTTTGCACCGTGTACTTTTTTGAGGAGGAGCCGAGCGAAATATCCCGAGTCTATTCGACTGTCATGTTTATTTTCTACTATTCCTTGCCCGTATTGGTGGTGTCCGTGAACTATTTGTTGATCTTCAAGGTTCTGGTCAAGAAGTCGTTCCTAAATGTACTCCCGAGGAACAAAGAGGGGTTGTTTAACAAAGTGGCAGCAAATGAATCTTCAGAGGCTGAAGTTTTTTCCACAGGGAAGCAACAAAGGCGAGGCGAGTACATCATCAAAAGGGATGCTATGATCAAAGTGATCAATGAGAGGAAATACCTGGCCAAAATGATGATGGCAATAACCCTGTGCTTTGCCATCTTCAACAGTCCGGTTTTCTTGTCCTATCTCTACATGGGCTGGGGGTTTAAGCCTGACAAGAATGCCATATTTTGGCTCCTCATTGTCAAATTTATGCCGACAGTCAGCTCAATGTTCAATCCTTTTGTCTACTGCACAAGGAAAAGAACTCTGAGGAGGAATTTCCGTAACCCTTCACTCCCCAGTCTTTCGAGATCCAAGAAGTCGTCTCGACATTGAGGTTTCTATCCGCCCGGGTCAAGGTTTGGCGGATGGAAGGATTGCTAGATAATGAGGGTATTGATGGATGGATGGATAGATAGATGGGTGACTGGATGGGCGGCTGGATGGGGGAATTGATGGAAGATTAGACGACGAATGATTGGATGGAAGATGCTTAAGCGGACCATATTGAGATTTCATTGTCTATGTTCGTAGAGATTTCATTGTCTAGAGATTTATTTCTTCGTGGATTTCATTTCGATGTATAATCCTCTTTTATTTGAATTTTGTTCGACAATTTAGCGAATGTGAATTAGTGAATGTAGTGGTTTTGTGAATTTTGTGATTTTGACCGGTTTGACGTTCGATTTTAACGACAAGATTTAGTGAAATTGATTGAGATTTGTTTATAGAAGCTTGAAAGTATTTTGTTTAGATAAGTTTTCGTGCCAATAAACATTGTGACGTTTAAGTGAAGTGACTTGTGAAGTATAATTTCTAATTGAAAATAAATCAAAACTAATTCTAGAAAATAAACGTTTGGAAATGGGAACTTCTAAGAACTTAGTGGACTCTTAACACACTCTGAAGATTTATTATTTGCCCCTTTTCTACCAACAGATCATTTTACGCGGAAAAGATATGAAGAGATGGATGGATGGATGGATGGATGGATGAATGGGTGGGTGTATGGAAGGTTGGATGGATGGATGGATGGATGGATGGATGGATGGATGGGTGGGTATATGGANGGATGAATAAATGAATGGATGGATGAATAAATAAATAAATGGATGAATGGATGGATGAATAAATGAATGGATGGATGGATGAATAAATGAATGGATGGATGGATGAATAAATGAATGGATGGACGGATGGATGGATGGATGGATGGATGGATGGATGGATGGATGGATGGATGGATTGGATGTGTCGGTGGGTGGGAAGACGGATGCACGATTAGATGGATGGGTGGAAGAATAATGAAAGGAAAGATGGATGTGTTTATCAGAAGCAGACTTCACTTCTTGGCACACAAGTTCAAAAGACCCCAGCGAAACCGCACATAAAGGCTTTTAATTGCAAAAACCTTAATTGTCAAATCATCTCCCATCCTTAGATCGTAGTCAAAACTGTAGAAACTGAAAAATATCGTAAAAAACAATAAGTCAATTACCAATCAATCAATCAATCAACTGTGAAAATAATGTGGAACAATGTGAATTGAAAACACTTTCAGCTCTCCAAATAGACACAAAAAAAATTTATTTCTCCTGATTGGTTTCGAATTCTTCGGCTTTCTTTCATGACAAAAAATCCTTTTAAGAAAGCCTTCCAATATCCGGGTACCTGTGAGTTGATCGCTGTCGTCCTGTTTTTCGTTTGTGCTTCCTGAAGCCTGTGCGTGACTTTCGTGTCTGTGTGCTTATGAAAGGTCCACTTAAAGAATAGATGATGGTTAGGACGAAAAGGAATGCTCCCATACCAGGATATGAACTCGGGCTGTGACTGGATTGTTGACCAAGTGAGGGCAAAATCCAATTCACTGCAGCGACATTCAGTGCACAACTCCATCCAAGGACTGCTCACCTGTTATTAAGATCAGCATTGTTTTCCATTCACGACGACCTCAAACAGACGAGATGTTCTGGTTCTAATGATGCACATTCTGGTTGTTTCGTGATTTTTTTGAGTTTTATTGATTCAAACAAACAAGCTGTTATATACAAAGCAAAAGCATCACAACAAATTCAAATAAACTCAAAGGGCCAGCCTTAAGGAAGTGCACGCTTCCGCTATCAGATTGACCCAATAAATCATTATATACAGGAGGCTTTTACAAAGAATAATTTACAAAATCATAAACTATACAAGTCCACGTAATAAATATTGTTTATACGACTTTTTAAACAATAAATAAAGCAAGTTAAAAGGACATGTATTTAATTGAATTAGATCTAAAAATTTTTAAATTTAATTCTTAAATTTAAATCTTAAAATTAATTCTTAAAATCTTCAGATTTTAAAGTGATTTATTTCCAGTGTTTTAAAATATAAAAATAAATTTTGTTTAATGGGTGAAAATTATGAGATTATATTATTAATTCGTCAGTGTAAATTTTCTAATTGTATACATTTATTATTATTATTGTTCTTTATTTTTTTTTGAATATTATTAATTTTATGAATAGGATGTTTCATTACAATTATTTCCTGTTAAGAAACATTGTTATGGCATTGCAACAACATTACAACAACATTACAAAAACATTGCAACAACATTACAAAAACATTACAAAAACATTACAAAAACATTGCAACAACATTGCAACAACATTGCAACAACATTACAAAAACAGTGCAACAACATTACAACAACATTGCAACAACATTGCAACAACATTACAAAAACAGTGCAACAACATTACAACAACATTGCAACAACATTGCAACAACATTGCACTTACATTGTTGCTATTGAATAACAACAAATTAAGCACTTTCTTCATTATAATTATGATCATTTCATTGTTCCTCATTCCGCGCCTCACACAAACAAAAACACATTTAAAACAACAACAAAAATTCCACTCGGTTCAATGAACGTTGGCAGGTGTTCGTATTTCACACGGAATTGGCGCTGAAAAATATCTTTTATTTCCCGATGTTTTTTTTTTTATATCGACTGACATTTTATTTCAAATTGTCCTCCATTTCCCTGGGGTTTTTTTTTTTTTTATTGTGGTGAAAATATTTTGTACGAAGCATTTCGATAAATATTAAATATATCGTGACACTGATTTGAGGACTGAATTATGCTTTCAATTTATGAAATGTCTTATTAAATTTAGGTGAATGTTAAAATTGTGCAATATTACTTGATTATATAGGAGAAACTTATTTTTGTAGCTATTTAAGAAATAACAATGAATTTATTGCCATTTTCATGATTTTATTATTATTTGAAAAAATTCCGTTAAAGTTGTTGAGCCTCTATGGTTTTGTTAGCATCCTCAGATTTCTGGAATATTTTTAGAATAATGAATGACAAGTGAATCGTGACAAATATGGAGTACAGGTTGGCCGAATGGGTTGAGTTCCTGCATACTGCGGTAATAGCAACAGTCGCAATGTTTCGTGTTCGAAACCCAGCCTGAACTGCCTCAAGTGCCCTTGGGAAGGAGCGCTATATAAATGAACTACATTTACATTTACAAAACGGACGAAAAAATAATTAATGTTTAAACATTAATGCTGAAAAATTATAAAAATATAATTTTCAAAAATATTAAAATATAATAATAATAATACAATATAATAATAATATAATTCATTGATGTAATAATATTAGTAATGATCATGAATTCTATCTAGCTTGAATTATCATACACACAATACAAAGTACAAAGTGTACAAGTCTTAATTTAAAAAAGTACAGACGATTTTTTTTATATCAAATTAAAGCTTCCATTGAAGAAATGCTTATTCTTTTCCCTCCGATGTTGAATTACTTTTAATTAATCCAACAAAACTGCCATAAATTTCTTTAAAAAAATAAATTATTAAAAACAATAAATAATTGATAATAAAGAAATAAAATTAAAATTAAATAAACAAGTTCATACATTATTTTCATTTAAAATTCAATCACTTTGCCATCAAATCGGATCGGAAAGTCTAAAAAAAAATGGACTACCTACGTCCATCTTCAAACTTTCACAGGTAGATGTCGATGTTGAAAGCACTGCACAGGTGCGACTTCATTGACGTTCCCTGCCACAACAGGTGTCACGACAACCGCAACATAGACTCGTCAGAATAGATTTTATGGAAATTATTTTGAGATATTAACAATGACGTTAATTGTTATTGTTTTTTGTTTTTTCCTATTAAAACATTTGACGAATCTATTGAATAAGCAGTAATATATATTCTTTTAATAAGATGTCATCGGATGTGACATTGTCAGGGCCGCCGACAGAAATTGAGGGCACCACGGCCACGGGCTCCTACCCTAAATCGTTTATTTACTAATGGAAAAGCAAAAAAAAAAGAGGTAATGATTGTAATATTGTTTTATTTTACAACCCGGGCGGGCACCCAAAAATTTCCCCTCTCACTCTCTTGTTGTTGTTGGTGTTGTTGTTGTTGGTGGTGGTGTTGGTGTTGTTGTTGTTGATGTTGCTGTTGCTGTTGCTGTTGTTAGGTGACATGTTGCACTTCATAAAGCAATGTACCTGGTGCTTCTAAAAAAGAAGTTTCAAAAAGTTTCACGATCCATTAGGGTGACATGAAATTATGAACCACAGACCCCTTCACTCCACTTAATTGTTTAATTGACCCCCTATCGTTGACGACATCAGGGTGGAAGCCCTCTTAACCAACATTAACGATGTCACCGTCGAACATTATATTGTTATTTAATATTATATTATTATTATTAAAAATTATATTATTATTTAACATTATATTTTTATTAAAAATTATATTATTATTAAATATTATATTTTTATTTAACATTATATTATTATTTAACATTATATTATTATTTATCATTATATTATTATTTAACATTATATTATTATTTAATATTATATTATTATTTAAAATTATATTATTATTTAACATTATATTATTATTTAATATTATATTATTATTAAATATTATATTATTATTTAACATTATATTATTATTTAATATTACATTATTATTATCATCATTATAATCTATGCTATATTTCTGATATTCACTACTTTGCAACATAGAATGACATAAATGAATGATGAATTTTTTAATGTTAAGCCGACAATATTTGTTAAATATCGAGATATCGATAATTCAAACCGTTTAATAAAATATATTTGTCTTTTTTTATAGTTAGCAATTCTAGGGGTTAGAACACCCAAATCCCCTGCTCTTAACCCCCTGATCGTGTGAAGGAATGCCCCTTAACAGAATATCTCCGAGGTGATACATTTCATCTCCTTTAAATCACAATTATAATTATCCTCCTATGAAATAAATCATCCTAAGGGATATCATCAGGGATAGGGATGGGGTTAGGGTTAGGGGTTAGGGTATATTTCACTAGGGGGTTACATCTGGGGAAATACTTGTAAACAAATGTAATGGACTCTAATCAGTACACGAATGAATTGATTTTTCATGCTTTTATTTGTTTTTATTTATTGAAGATGGAAATGAATGAGTCAAGCAAAATAAAAATTATGATTCTGACATCTTCGGAAGCATTGTCTTTACTTATGGAAGCGTTCAGCATGCAGGTTGTCGAATGGGTTGCCTTCCTGCAAACGGAGGTAATGGCAACAGTCGTAATGTGTCGTGTTCGAAACCCAGCCTGCACTGCCAAAGGCGCCCATGGAAAGGAGCGCTATATAAATGGTTAACAAAAAAATGCGCCTCTGATTCTATGTATATGGCGCTGTATAAACGAACTACATCCCATTTTGCTGCTGGTTAATTTTTAGGAAGAAAGACAAAGAATAATATTAGAGCAAAACAAGACCATATTTAAATATTTATTTTATTTCACTTTATTGATTTTATAAAACCATAAATAAACTTTACACAAATGTTTATTATTAGATAAACAAATAACAGACAGTTAATTAATAAACAAATAACATATATTTAATTAATAAACAAATAAATAATAAACAAATACAATTAATTACTAAACAAATAAATAATAAACAAATACAATTAATTACTAAACAAATAAATAATAAACAGATATAATTAATTAATACGCAAATA
>MPNW01000595.1:57028-120435 GCA_011800805.1 Hirudo medicinalis
ATCGTGCGATTAATAAAATACACTTTCTTTGTTGTACCGTAAATGTCACTTTAAATTGTTCGAAGAAAGAATATATGAATTTATCAATATAGGAAACGAGATAACTGCAATATAATTATAAGTTCATAATTTTAAAGTTTTTTAATAATTTATTTAGAATTAGAATTCATTTGGATTGGAAGAAATAAACAGCAATCATTTTTTTTATTATAAGAAGTGAGTGATAATAAATTAGCCAAAATTTGCGAACTTAGGCTTTTCTTTAGGGAAGTTGGAATGAAGTAAGTCCCTCGTCAAAAGCCAAGAGCAGCTTCTCCCTTAGGATTTCTTTGTTGCTGTAGTCAGTCACAAATAATGTGTTGAAGCAAGTACTGGAGGTTGGCAAATACTGATCGGGGTCTTCTACAAAATTGTGGATGATTGTCAGCCTTGGTGATAATTCGCCCAAACCGCCACAGGGTAATCTTGTTGAGCTGGTGACGAATTTCAGAAATTTTAGCTTTTCGCTGGCAGAGAGTGACGAAAGCACTTCGAACACATATTGACCAACCGGAGAGTCTTCAGACAATCCCTCATCCAGAACGCAATTTTCTTGCAAATAATCCACTGTCCATTCTTCCATTTCCACCCCACAAAACAATTGCTCCAATTCTTGAGGAGAGAACAAATGCATGTAGTCCCCGTTTATTATCTCCCTGAATCCATTGCGTACTTTCCCCAAAAATTTCTGGGGACCTTTATAAAGCACGAACCAGACCAGTAGCTGGAGATATTCCTCTACATTGTCTATCGTTAAAAGTACATCGCTGCCTCCTTTCTTCAGTTCCATGTCTGGAAATCCTGGAATATTGAAGGTTACGCAGAGATCTTCAAAAGAACAGCCGCTGCATCCGAGGTTAGCCACAAGCATCTTTCGTTCCACGGCTGTGAGCGATTGATCAGTTTCGATGCACCGCTTGTTTCTTAAGGCGTCGACAAGGTCCGAAATAAATTCGTAAATGTTCGGCATGACCTCTTTAAAGTCAACAAGCGTCAGACTTTGATTATGAGGATGACTTTTGAAGAGGTACTTGAATAAAGCAGTACTGAAATTTAAGTCCAACTGGCGATCTTCCAGAAGAGATCTACCTATTATGATTCCCATGGCCCTTGATTTTAAAGGCGAGAGCTTCCTAAGAGCTGAACAACTTTTTGCTGACGGGAAAAGTCCACAAGACGAATATGAATAAGCGATTCCATTGGAATTTTCGACCGCTTCACCAATCCAGAGACCCAAGTCATATTTCTGGCATTCTAATGAGAATTCCGTGTAAAACTCCTTGTTTGGCCCATCGCCGGTTCCAATTTCTCCTTCAAATTCAAAATTCCAAATGTTCTTGGTTTGGTTTTCGAATACATACCGATTCTGTATGAGAGAATCTATGATATTTGACCTTGACACTTTGATCGGAACTTCATTTACTTTGGCATCTGTGATATCTAAATCGAACATTAAGGCATCTAACATGATTTCTTTACGAGCACCATAAGGTAGCAAAAAAGGATACTGCAATGCATTGCCAAACAAAACAGACAATTTGTCTCTCTCGCTTTTGATATCGTTGAAAGTATCGCTATCAATGTCATGTTCTAGACGAGGGCTGGTAAAGAAAATTGGGTCGATTAAGCGTTCCGTTGTCAAAGTGCAGAACAAAATTCCCCAGTTTTCGTTGACCTCATAAAAAATGGAGATCAATCTCAAAGCCTGTATCAGGCAGTCATTCCATTTTGACGCATGCGAAGGACCTAGGACCCTGTCTAAAGAATCCGATGTGAACAATCCCAAATTGATTCCAGCCGGTGACGACACTTTGACTCCTTTGACCATCGGCATGTCACGGATTTCCTGATGGAAGAAGTTCTCAACTCCGATATTGTTGAGCGCTTCCACGACGTACGAGACCAAAATTCGAAACATTTGAATTCCGTCGGCTTGAACTGTTAATCTGCCTCTGTGCCTCCCAGCGTCCTTCGGTAAATTCAAGATTCCTTGGATAAACTTTCTGAGTCGAGAATAGTTTAGGCTAACACTGTTCGAATTTTCATCTGAATCTCCAAAAGAGGGAATGATATAGTTTAGCATAGGACCAATCAAATCACTTTGAGTGTGATTTCTCTCACTCACATGTCTGAGATAATAAGTAAACATATTTAGAGTAATGTCATCACTTGGAGCCAACATTGCGTAGACATCTTCGACCCATTGCGGCGTTCCATACCTGAACAAAGTCCTGACGTGACCTTCGGTTTCATTAAACTTTCCTTCGAAGTCCTTGACATGTTTCGTTATTAAAGTTCGGATTATCGAAAGTCCGACTAGAACACAGAAGTGATTCCCATGGCATAGCATCAACTTGACTAGATTTATAATCTCTTCGATGTTCATCAGTTGTGTCAGTAAGTCCAGTTCATTAGCCCAATAAATCATCTTCAATAGCAGCATGAGGTATGCCGGAATGATGTCGGTTTGAAGGCAGCTGTTGTAAACCGAGCAGAACATCCTGAGTGAGTTGATGATTTCGTTCTTGTATTCTTGAGTTTCTTCGGCTCGTCTGCCCTTCACCAGGCCTCTGAAGGTTATTCTGTCTACCTCTTGAAAACAGCTCCACTGAGGCAGGGCTGGAAACACATCCAGGCAAACCAGGGCGACATAATTTTTCAATTCGTTGTCGTTCGAAGTAGTTGTTCGTTGTTCTCCCTCCAGTAAAGAATTCAAGATATCTCTTAGCCTCTCTATTAAGCCAAGTTCCATCAAAGGCTTAACGTATGCGGATTTGTTTAGGAAATAATTCAGTAAACAGTGCATCTGCCTCAATAGATGAGGTGCTCTGGACAGTAACCTACTGTCAAGCAATCCGATCGCAAATTCGAGGCTTTTACTTGTCTGTAAGTCCACCATTTCAAAATATCCTCCGTTTACTGCCTCCACGCCGAAGTCCAAAACATCAACCAAAGTCAAGCTGGGCATAGACTTTCGCTGGAGTTCCATGTAATTTGTATTTGTGTATGTGTATTGTCTGTGGGTTTAGTTAAAGTCTAGTCAACTTATAGCATGTGCAGTACTATTTCCTGGTTGTTTGATTTATTGAGCGCCGCCATCGTCCTGATTAAAAAAGAGTCTGAATATAATAAAATTTGACGAAAAAAAAAGAAAAAAAATAATTAAAATAAAATACTAATGCATTGCTAGTAAGAAAAAAAATTTCTTTTTTTTAAATATCATAAATTCGTTAAGATATGTCATCTTAATTCCAAATTAATTCATATTTCTCTAAATGAAATAACCACTATATGACATTTAGGAGGTTAAGTCGCAGCTGTAGTGTAATCCTAATCGATTTCCAGATAGCTCTGGATTTGGGCATGGTTGGTTTACACTGCACCACAGCACTGCATCAAAATTGTTTATTGCCCTTTCATCAACAATCTTCGCTTATCAACGTCTTCGATGTTCAATAAATTCGCTCAGCAGTTCAGCACTTAATTATAGTGTATCAGATGATCCTTCCTGCTTCTGAAGGGTGCCAGAACGAGCTGCCAGCCTTGGCGAAGCTAGCAAGAGTGTATTTAAGCCCATCTCCCAGCTCAAGCGACAGCGAAAGAGAGTTCAAAATGGCGAAAGGCATTCAGAAGGACAGGTTGAGATTTTTGCTAAAGAATGTGGAAACACTACTGAATTTTAAGAATAACTTAAGAGCAGCGTGTCATTCCACATCGTTGCCTCAAGTACCTGATGATTTAATCCCGCCAAAACAAACGTTTGCATTTCCAAAAAAAATTTTTAATTTCTTATACATTAAGTTAAGTTACGTTAAGTCATTCCCCGGCCAAAACCGGCCGTGCTCCACAAAAAAGCCGGGGTCGGGTTCCCGGGTCGATTCCTACTGGTGGGCTGCGAATGAGGCGATGGAGGCAGGGTGGACCAGATGTCGAGAGGGCTCGATATACTGTGACTAAAATTTTGGAGATGAATAAGATCTCATTCGACTGAAACCCTTAATCGAAATTTATCCTATTAGAAAAATTCACGCACCGCTTCTTAATGCTAGATACTTGGAGAGAGTATCTTTGTTATCCTTTATCCTTTATCCAACGACATAATGAATGAAAATATTGTCGTCCAATTTAAAATATAACATTATTTATGAATTACAAACCCAACAATTACAACACAACAAATGTGAGACACTAATGACTTTTAATTAGATCTCAGTGCAAAATAATATGAATACAAAGGTAATAGGTCAAATAGATATTGTTAACAGTTTTGGCATTGCAATGAAAATGAGTTGCTACGTTTTCAACTAGAGATTCTCAAAAAGTTAAAAAACCAAAAACATAGCAAATAACAATCATTAGCAATATTACTAATGATTTTAATAGTATTAATATTAATATTTCAAAGCATTAATATCGATGCAAATTTAATAAATGCACAGCAACAATTTGTATCCCCAAAAATGGTCAAAACAATTTCTATAAGTAGCACCCTAAAGTACCTGACTAAAATCAAATCGATGTGACGCAAACTTGTCCGTCCACAAACGTCATAAATGAGGAAGTTAAAAATAGAAACTGGAAAATCCAAATTGCAGATCGACAACAGAAACTGTCGCAGAAAAGCGACCTTACGCGGTCGGACAAAATTGAAGCTGCATTATGAACTTGTGACTGAGAAATTCAAAATAAAAGTGGTTGAAAAATCTTAAGACTGATTAGCAGATCAATTTCAATCAAAGTGACACAACAACGTGACAATCACAAAATGGTGATCAACACGACATTACACGACTAACAGATAACAGACAAAAACAGATAACGTTTAAAAAAGACTTTCCTTTTGATTTTTCAAAGATGTACGACTGCAAGCATCGCCTTAAAAACAGTGTCGCAAACAAAACATCGACAAAGAATACTGAAACCGAAACCATCGGAATCTGAGCGGCATTAAATTAATTTTTCAAACTTAACCACACAAAGGTGACGTCGGATTTTTGTCGGAGCTACAAAAATAATTTCCAAGACAGAAATTCCACGGCTGCACTGAGAACGTGGACTGCGTGTTCAAAATATTTTGCAGAGCTGAATTGAAACTGCTCAGAGTCAAGATGCAAACATAAAAACAGGACTTTTTACAAATAATTACCAGCTTTATCTGACCCAAACGTCAGAATTTTACAATTAATTTGTCGCGACATTAAGTTGAATTTCACGGACATTCCGATTATTTCCCGTCGGCCACGTCTCCAAGTAGTTCTATCAGTTTCTCTCTGTACAAGTTGTACCTACAAACATGCACACAAGGACTATTATTCAAAATATAAAATAACAAATCCATTAAGTGTTTAAGTAAAAAGCGTTTGAATAAAAATTGTTTGATAATATGCAAAACATGAATAATCACCAATCGCAACACCATTGAAGCAGATGTCAAAAGACATCGCAAGCACCTCGACAGCAGCGGAGATAAAAACACTTCACGACAACATTCTGCTCGTCATCACCTCCGCTGCTATCATTTCGATGACATTTGGTCAACGACCTTCGCAAAGTCACAGATTCAAAGATCGACCAACTTTTCCTTGATCATTTCCAGCTCCAACATCTCGTCGTTCGAGTACTTGAGGAGGAATGCCTCGAGAACAGCGTCGGGCAGGTTCACAAAGCTCGCCACCTGGAGGTAATTTTATGGAAAACTTCGTTAACAATTAATTTGTTAATTACTAATTAACAAATTATTAATTATTCGTGGTCCACAACCATTACAACAAAACAATAAAACAAAAATAATCATGACTGCAATAAAATTTAATCATAAATATATCCGTATGGGAACTTAAATCATTATCATCACCTGATATCATCCATCTATCCATCCATCAGAAAAATTGCCCATCCATCCATCCCTCAAACCAATCGTACATACAACCAATTTTTCATCCAAATATCCGCCCATCTGCCCACCCATCCATCCCCATAGAAGCCCATCTACCCACCTCTTCATTAATGTTCACCACCCTGTACTTTTCCACCAGGAAGAACTTGACATCATCTTCCAGTGGCCCATACTGAATCCTCTCGATCAGAGGAACAATGTTATCTCCGAGTATCCGAGTCTCTTCGACAACAACAACAACAATAATCATTGTTATTAGAATTATTTATTATCATCATCATCATCATCACCATCATCATCTTCATTATTATTAACAAATATTATGTCATTTACCATCAAAAAATGATTTCAAGCCAAAATAGAAGTCAAAGATTGATCTGAACAAGATTTGCAAAAGTTGATCATGATAATGATAACTCCTGGGCACAAACCTCCACTGGCCTTGATGGCACAGAGGCAGAACTCATTGGGCGAGTTGTCGACCTTGAACTTGCTGAGGATGGTCTTGATGACGTTCAACGTGGAGTCGAGTGTCGTGACGTTGACATTCATGAGAGAACCGTGCATCGGGGTGAACATGCTCGTCTGCATTGCAATGGTATGACATGTAATGATGCCATATTTGCATGATAATAATATTACTTAGTACAAATAACATTAGCATAATATTGCACAAATAGCATTAACATAACATTGCACAAATAACAAAAACATAAACGAACGACAACCTCTGCACTGAATAGGTGCCCGTTAATGATGGACAGTCGTTTCTTGGGTCTTCTCTTGTTTGGCCTCATCACGACGCTGCTCTGAGATCGAGCCACCTGACTGGACAGGCTAGGGGGCCTCCCACCCGGACAGGGGGAGTCCACGGGGGACCCTATTGATTCGTCACTGGTGGAGCTTTTCGATAGGTTCATGAAATAATCCAATTGACTTTCCTAGAAGAATGCACGTTGTTTAAGGACATGGAGTTAGTTGTGGAGTTAGTGTTAAATTGAATAAATTAATTACATTTGAATAAATTTATATTTCAACAAAGGATTTTTTCTGCTAATGTTAAACATGGAATGTCTTGAAAATAATTGACCCATTTTTGATAAATAAATATGCATATTAAAGACAAAAACAATTAAAATTAAAAAAATAACTGACAGTGATGACCATAAAATACTGAATGGAAATATCCAACTTATTTAAAAGTAAACCAAACAAAACATCGAACAGTGTCAGGAATCGAACGAAACATGAAACAGAAAATTTGCTCAGATTGTGATATGAGCTATTTCCAGATTTAATAAATTATTGATTTAAATCCTTTGACCAGGAATTAATTAATATTCAAATTAATTTACAACTTTATGCAATACTAATTAATGCACATATTTGGAATCCAGTTTTACTTAAGAGAATATTAATTCATATCAAAACAAAATTTATACTAAAATCTATAATTAGAAATGGAGTGGTTGATAGAATCAGCACCACCAATAAACTTAAACTGTTAAAGTTTTCTAGCACTTAATCTTCTGAAAAACTGATATTGTGCATTGCAATGAAATGATCAAAAAAATATTTCAATAAAAGAAACAAAAAAGCAAATTTAAGGAATTGCCTGATTGGATTCTTGGCAGCTATAACTATGCCTGTTGAAAGTGTCGCAACCTTTCAACAAGTTATCGTCTTTCAGTTTTAATCGAATCGGCTGGATTATGCCCCAATAAACTTTCAAATTTCCTGCATAAACTCCTTCCTCTTTTTTGTAATTTGTCTACATTTTTAATGAAAATTTTGACACAATTCAGAACATAAATCCAGAGTAATTAAAGAGAATAAAAAAAATTTACCTCGCTCAAGATTATCTGCAATTTAGGTTTATCTTGGAAATATTCATTGTAAGTTTCTAGCTTTCTTTGGAAATCAGGTCTTAAGTTAAAAACTTAATTCAAGTAAAAGAAAACAAATTATAATTGTCGTAAAAGTTAAACTAACCCCAGCATCGTATCAGGGAGCAGTTGCATTAAATGGATGCGACCCGACGATTGTTAAATCTCCACGATTTTACGATAACGTATACACAAATATACACAAACACACATTTCGGATCTGATTCGAAATGATTCATTATTCTTTGCTTAAGGAGTTTCATATTCATTTCAGCTGAATTTGCGTATTAAATATTAACTTTCATTAGCATGGCTTAAAATAAATTCGAAAAAGTCATTCAGAAATCTTGTTTTTGGTGCTATTCAAGGATTCAATTTAAAAAGTGAAATTTGATATGCATCTCAGCAGACAGTTATAATACATTGATTTTATTTAGTTATTTTGTTGTGACAGGTTAATGCATGAGATTCAATTCATGGTTTGTATTTCAACAAATTACATCTACATTATTGCTTGAAATAACAAAAGTATTTTAACTTAATTAAAGTTAATAAATTAATATTCACTTTCTTGATAAAAAAAATTCATTTTCATGTTTTTATTGACCATTTTTTGATTCTACATCGTCACTATAACAACGAAAATATTAGCGAAACTTAACATCTTCAACCTTTCATCAAAATAAATACATTTAAAGCCAATATTTGAACTCTAATATTTTCCAAATAACATTTTAAAATGTGCGATTATAGGTGAAATTCGACTCGATTTTGAAGTGAACTGAAGTACGGCAGCAATGAGCGAAGTAACTTATAACGATTCTTACATCGGAGATAGGGGATCTCTGGAAAAAATGTTGAGCAAATGCAATTCTCTGGTCATCATTTCACGAACCAAACCCACTTCCAACAATAACTTAAAAGGTTTAAAGGGGTCATTTCCTAACTGCCTTCACCTTGTCGGCCACGAGAAATACGATAAATCCCGAACAACCGATTGGTCTCAAGCTTTTAATTTAAAAAAATCACTCAAGACTGTCGCAAAGGATTCAGAAATGTATCCCGCTCAAACCCAGACTTTCGGTGCGAACCGATTCGATGAAAATCTTTTCATTAAAAGGGAGCGGTTGAGTGATGACATGATGCATCCGTACCACTCAGAATCCTTGGAGGAGCTCAACATTACGAATAACAAAAGTGGAGAAATCAAGATCTGCAATAAGCTCAACTGGGACATCGACGAATTCCTTTCCAAAAGAGCCCCCGCTGGAAAACTTTTGTCTTGTTCTGATGGAGTTCCGTCAGTATCTTTTGATTAGCGATTAACAATAGGACATTAATACAATAATGTAGTATGTTAGAGTATATTAACAGTAATTATTAAGTAGTAATAATGGATTTATTAAGTATAAATTGAAATAGTTGATATAGATAATGTTATTCGTTAGACAGTAGCATATCTTTTATCGTAATAACGAACATCATTTCGGCATGGCTTTCTGAAACATTGTTTGTTGATTTCAGTAGCATGGAAAAAGGTCTGAGGTTTCAAAGTTTAACAAGGGCGTGCAGAGGTCGGGGTCGAAAGTCTGTTAAGTAATATTATATTAATATTTTGGTTGTAATATCATTATAATTATTTATTAATGCAACATCATTTACATAGATTACGTGGTGTATATCGGTCAGAGGCGTAGCTAGGGGTTTCGGCGCCTCTCCTCCCATTACCCGCTTAGCATTATCAATTTGTCTCCCCCTAGCTATACTAGCTACGCCACTGACATCGGTGTGCGTGAATCTGCGGTATTATTTATTCATGATAATCATTAATTATTCATTTAATACTATTAGCAGTTAATGTTATGGCACGGGTTTTTTATTTATTTATTTATTTATTTATTATGTGTAGCTGCGTAGATTTTTTCCAAATTTTGTGGCAAATTTTGTTTATGTGTACGTAAATATTACTTTAAATATTAAATAGTACTTGCCTCCCCCCGTGGCCTGCTGGCTGTGGTTATGGCGATATATAAATAAACTATAATTATATAATAAATGCAATTACGATAACAAATTTACATTTCCGTAATTGAAAAAATTATCCATATTATTTCCACTCATTACAGGGTAAAAAGACGCACGAAAAGCAAAGTACCTGATATCCTTTTCTGCTACATCTGTGGGCATCAGTACGGAAAGGCCTCTCTGCCCTTCCACGAGAGGGAGTGTCTCAAAAAATGGCACCACATCAACAACAGACGACCACATTCAAACAGGAAGCCACTCCCCAAAAAGTTTCAAAACAAGTTGGAGTCTATGGGCGATATGACCATGTGAGATTACAATTGGGTCTGAGCTTGGTTTAAATGTAATGATTTCAATCAAACTGAACATTAACATTGACCAACTAGTAAATTAATAATAACAGTTTCAAAAAAGGCAGGACTAATAAATATCAAGACGATAATATTACAAATTGTTTAGCATCGCATTCTGCATCCTATTTATACGAATCGCACTCAGTCTGATACTTATAAGCGCACCTCGCATCGCACAACTTACTCCATATTTGATACCCAAGCAAACAGAGGCAGGAACTTCATTGGCAAATGTACCTCGACAATCGCCCTTGTTGTAAATTCTGCCAAAAGAGGTTCTCGCCCTTCAAGATTGACAGCCACGAAGCCATATGCAAGAAGGTATCAACCTCGGTATTAGCTTTTCTTCTTTTGGGGTTATGAGGGTTTCAAACCTGGGTTATGGGTTGCTTATCATACCAATGGGGTGTTTTTTAGCAGCATCCTTTCTAGAATAAATGCATTGATGAACTGTTACATACTACAAAAATATATTATACAAAACAATGAGAATCGTGAACAAAAGGTGTCCGCTTAACATAAATAGTTGTTTTAAAATTTACTTCATTTATATAGCGCCATATGCATAGCGACAGAGGCGCTTCTTGCTAACCATTTATATAGCGCTCCTCCCCAAGGGCTAAACCTTCCAGCTATTAGATATTACAATCGCATCATTAAATTTCCAATAATTATTGAATCAATTAGACCAAGAAACCTTACTTGGACTTGGCGAGAAGAGAACAATTAAAGAAACTCAAGCGTAGGACAGAAGTCGCACACAGATTCAGCCTTTCGCGGTCACCTCTCTTGTCCTTAATAACCAGACTCAAGATCTTAGCCCCAGAACATTCGAAATCGAGGAAGAGGCTGGTTTGTACAACGACGTCGAGAACAAAAAGGCACCACGCCAACAAACTCAAACCACTCAAACACAAATCAGAACCGTGGGAGCTACAAGTGAAGGTTTTCCCCGAACCACCAAAGACAATTGAATCTGCCCAATCTACCAAGCTCGCCCATCCGATGGACGAAGAAAAACGTCCCCGGTCGAAACAAAAGTTAAACCTTCCCGACATAAACATAGAGGAAGACTTGATAACGAAGATTGAAAACTGGCAGATGAAGTCAATGTGGGAAAACAGCGAAGAGATCTTAGACCTGAAGAACTAGGTCTAATGAGGTCAAATCAGTCTGATACCTTTTGAGTATCCACTTCTAACGACTCCCATTGGATAACCAGTATGCCGAGAAAGGGCAGGATAAAAATAGAAACGACAGAAAGACATCCATCTTCAGCGTCGAATAATTCCTTATAGAAAAAAAAACCCGAGCAAAAATTTGTAAAACATTAAAAATATTTAATCCCACGTACGATCGATTAGTGCACAATTTAATAATAATAGTCGCATGTTTCCAAGATCTATTCTTGCCCGTTTTGTTCATAAAGAAGGACATATTTGAATAAAAATCTATTAATAGTACGACGAATGGTACAAAAAATGACGGAGGCCCGGGCAGAATGGGATGCCTCCCAGCATCGGCAACCTTGGTTAGGGCCGCCACAAAACATGTATCAGCACGGATAATACACAACGCACGGATGCCCGTTGGTTCATCAGAAATATTTTAAAAGTCCAGAAAATAAAATTAATATTTTATTTCATCGGGAGGCCTTCGGGATAGCGAGCCCTGAAAGCCCTGACCACCTCTGGATCCATTAGTTTCACTCCGTCCACCTGATTGCCGAGGGTAACCCAGTTTGGCTGGATGTTGTGTGGCCGACCGAAGAGCTCGATTTTTCTCATTCCCGGGGAGAGTCTCTCGATGATTCCATAGATCTCGTCTGGCTTGTGACTCGTGGCCCTGACCTCTGACACTATGACGTCACAGTCGAGCCCTCTGTTGACGCCTTTTAAGTTGCCCTTCGCTCCAACAAGACAGTGCTCCTGGAGAAATATGAATGAGATTGCATGAAGCTATTTGACATGTAGGTTTTATATTAAGAATTATAATATGTAATTCTCTGACCTGATTCAATTCAATTTAGTGGAGATAGCCCCAAAATTACGGAGCCACTTTTATTATTATTATTATTATTATTATTATTATTATTATTATTAGTATTACGATAAATACTAATTTGCCTATCCTCTTGGATCTCATCGAACATTGGATATTAGTAATAATTATGATCTTATTATAATTGCTATTGCTTATTATTGCTAACGTTCTTAATCATGCAATGTCCGTAAGTCTTTTCACAAAGGAAAAACTTTTACAACCTTTCCATGGTTTAGCCAATGCCCTGTTCGACCTGTTCTGATGATCCTCTGGAGTTGATTGGTCTTCACCCAGATCAGTTCATCCACTCTCTCGTAGCCCCATAGGGTCAAACATTCTCTGCCCAATTCCATGGCCCTTCCCGTTACCCAAAGGAATATGTATCCGTCGTCCTGAAGTACAGGAACGTTCAGCTTCCTCATTTCATCGTCGGACATGGTCCCGTAGGGCAACTCCATGTGGATATCCCAGGGAGGATCTGCCATCACGACGGCAAACTTCCCCAAGACAGACATGTCGAAGTGTCGCAAGTCACACTGGATCCACTGAGGAGGATAGAGGGTCGTAGAGGAGTCGTCGAACTTCGAGGTTCCCGACATGTCTGACCAAATCCGATTGGTGGTCGGAACGAGCGACTGGCGTTGGACCAAGGCCAAGGCGATTTTGGATTTTGACAAATCGTTTCCGTCCGAGTAATCGATCTGGTAATGGACGTACTTGCAAGTGTCCATGTGAAAGCAGGTGTTGAGGAAGGAACAGTCGCCGAGGGATTCGTCCGTGTGCTTGTGAATTATCTTCTTGAAGTGGAGTTTCACGCACGTCCTGCCAGAGCTCTTCTGGCATTCTTCCCTCGTGCCGGAGCTGCAAAACTCTCGTACTTGCCTGCCTCCTTGCGATCTGAACCTCTCCGTCAGCAGACGCTCTTTGGTGGTCGGGCGACTGAGCAACTGCAGAATGTCTTCTGTCACTTTTTTGTTCTCCCTCTCTTTGGCTGATTGACTGGACAGGAGACTCTCGATGAATTGGTCACTATTGGAAGAATCCATCTGTGATGTTAATGGTGCCATGATAGTGATTACCATGATGATGATGATGATAATAATAATAATGTTGATGATGTGGACAAAGAAGACGAAACCATTAGAAGAGTGTGTAACAGACTAAGCCGATCAAAATTCATGTGAGGTTTCAAAGTATTACCTTCAGTTACGAAAGCTTTTACGAAAGATTGTTTATTAGAGTTGCATCTATTACAAGCAGGCTAAAAGAATGAAAAGAAAAAGTGCAACAAATTTAAATTACGTGAAATTGCAGAATTGGATTAAAATAAAAATAACAAAATAAAAAACTCGCAGTGACCTTCTTATTGACCTTGCTGCTTTTGCTGCTCTCTGTCTCCTCCTTTTCTTCCAGCTTTCTTTTCAAAATTTTTTTCATGGATTCCTTCGAGGATCCTTCACTTTCCAGGTCTTTGAACTCCAGCTCGTACAAAGCAGTCAACTTCTTGTGGTCAACTGTTTCCACGATCGTACCCCGAAGCTCATTGTCTGTATTTATTGTCATCAGACTCTGTACATTGTACTTTTGAATCAAATTTTCTACACTCGACAGTGGTATTTCAATGTCCGACACCTGTGTGGAATGAGAACCATTGAAAAGTTCTAAACAATTTGTTGTAAACAATGATGCCCAAAGCAAAGCTACATAATTTTAAAAGGTATTTGTTCACTGAAATAGGTTATTTAAAAATCCACAAATGTGAATATGTGTACAAAATTGAAAAAAAAATGCATAGACTTGCATTTCTCTTCAATAACTGATGAAGCGATTTCACATCGACAGGCAAATTCAAAGATATATCGATAATCTCTGTCAAAACCAGTTTCTCCACTTCTTTCAGACTTTCGGCTTTCAGCAACTGATCGGGTTTCAATTTATGCGTACTGCAGGGAGTTGAAGGTAGTGTTTGATCATCATTTTGAGAGAGTGACCCTGCATACAGTGGCGACGATGCCGCTGATGAGATGTTTCCAACGACTCTTTCTGCTGTGCTCGGTGAAGCAACTGGAAAATCGCTCGACGAATTGACTGTCGCGTCTAGCGAAACGGCCGATGAACTTAGCTCAGCTATTTGCCTTTTCTTAGCTGCTATTCTCTCCTTTAAACTTATTTGTTTGTTTTTAATGGCCTGAATCTCATCCCAAGTATCCGACATAATCCCTGTTTATTATTCGAAACTCCGCCAAGCCATAACTCTCGATTATCGTCTTAGTAAACACAAACTATATGTAGATATTTTTTTAATTGTCTTAATATTCACAAATAAACTCATAAAAAGATCGGTTAAAGATAAACTTAACAAAATCCTACTCCAAAACACCATTACTCGAAGGCTTCGATTGAGTTGAATTTGGAACGCAAGCTGCCATAAACCTCCTGACAATAGAAGGATCGCACATGTAACTCCCGCTCAACTGGTTCCCGAGGGTCACCCAGTTATTCCTGAGATTATGAGGTCGACCGAAGAGCTCTATCTTCCTCGTGCCCGGAGACAATCGCTCGATGATGTCGTAAATTTCGTCTGGTTTGTGGCTGGTGTCTCTGACTTCTGACACGATGACATCGCAGTCAAGGCCTCGGTTGAATCCTTTCGGGTTTCCTTTAACTCCGACGATGCAGTGTTCCTGGATGCATAAGAATAGTTGTCGTCACGTATAAACTCATTCAATAGTCATTGGATGTACCAACCTAGGAAGCTCGATAAAGCTAAACAAGAGTCGGATTTAACGATCTATACATCAGACGAATATAACAATGGCATACTATCTTGGATGTGGATATGGAGTATATGATATGCCCTAGGTATGGCAGCAACTTAAGATTAATCGTTACGTCTTCATGAATGGCTTATAATTCTAAAGGTGACATTGTGATAGTAAATTAATACAGCTTACGACGAAGACGTTATGTATAACGTATAATCTCACCTTGGTGTGATTTAACCAGTGTCCAGTTCGACCGCTTCTGACGAGACTTTGGATTTGGTTCGTTTTCAACCAGACGATTTCTTCGACCTGTCTGTAGCCCCAAAGTTTCAGGCACTCCCTACCCAACTCCATGGCTCTCCCGGTCACCCAGAGAAATATGTAACCATCATCTTGAAGGAGCGGTATTTTCAGATTTCTCATCTCGTCGTCTGCCATCGTACCATAGGGGAGACCCATGTGTATATCCCAAGGGGGATCGGCCATGATTACGGAAAACTTTCCTAAGATGTTTAAATCTAAAACCCTGAGATCGCATTGAATCCACTGCGGTGGATATTTTATTCGTTTCTCTCCTGGGGTCAAATTGCCGGACACATCGGCTATTAGCGAATCGGTTATAGAAGGCAAGACCGGGGCTTCGAGGGGAGGGCTAGGAATGGCAAAATCACTTTCCAAAAGTTCCCTCGTCTCTATCTCGTAATGGACGTATTTGCAGGTATTCGTATTAAAGCAGTTGTTGAGATAGCTGCAGTTGCCGACAGTTTCGTCTGTGTGAGCTTTGACTACCTTTTTGTAGTGAATCTTGTTGCACCTCAGCCATGAATTGGCCGAGAATTTTGTACACTCTTGTCTCGTGATGCGGGGGCAGTATTCTCTCAGCGTTTGCTGTGGTCTGAAGGCATCTATGACCATTCGTTCTTTGATGCTTCGGTAATTGAGTAGTTCGTCAATTGAGATTTCCTTTCGTAACCTTTTCACCGGTGGTTCCAATTGCCGCTTGGCGTCGTCCTATAGATTATAAAATGTAAGTATTATTAGGTTGCACTAGATATCTGAATGAATTTGTAAAATATACCTCGAGAACTTTGTACTCGTTTTGCAGCCGCTCCCTCATTAAGCGATATCTTTCGCACCAAGAGGTAGGGCGGTGTTTGCTGGGATCGTTTGCTTTTCTCAGACTCTGACCTGTATTGTTACGCTCTTTTCCAATCTTGGACTGTCTGTGAGAAATTCTTTGCTTCTCGTAAAGATAAAATTCATCTTGCTCGTCGGAACGTCTTTTCCTTTTGAAGACTTTATCATCAGGTTTATCGTAGTATGAATCGGCCAATTGGTCTCTATGGCTGGATATAGATCGCCTTCTTCTTTTCCTGTCTTGTTCATATTCGTTATGTTTTCTGCGATCGTTGCTCGTCGGACAATAGTCTGACGTTTTGGTCGAATTGGAGTAAGACTTGTGCGGTCCTTCCCGATGGTTGTGAATTTTTGTTTCGTCATCTTTACACGACATCAGAGAGGATTCAACTCTGTCCCTGGAACTTTTTCTGTTACCGTGCCGACGCGATGTTGACTCAACCGTACGAGAGTATTTAATATTGTCCTCGATTTTGCTACAATATCCATCGGGTGTTGTAAAAAAATCATCATTACAATTTTGGTCTCTAAGTTGTTTAGCATGACTATCATTCATTTCACCTACGTTTAATCCGAGATCACATCGAAGATTGGTGATAATAGAAAGTAAACAAACAATATAAACAAATATTACACCCGCCTTTATAAACTATTTTAATTTTTAATTCTAATGCATTTTATTTTGAAAATCTGTATGCTTAAATAATTGATCTATATTAGTTCAGAAATAAAAATTTATTGCTAAGTTTAAAGCAGAAAGAGCACTATGCTCAACAATGGAAATGCATCGACAGATACTCAGAGACAAATTAGGTTAATTTTTTTTAAGATCTGAAATAATTTAATATATTCTATCATATGATAGTTTTTAAAACATTGCTTTACTACTATGGATTACCAGAATATTTTTCCAGCAGCAAGAATACTCGCTCATAGTAGCTCCGATTAGCATAACCTTATTCATTAACTGCCCCTACGCAACTTCAGAGACTCCAAAATCCTTAGAAAACCGAAATCGAGCGTTTTTATTAAAAAAACTTTTAATTTACACTTTGTCAATCTAATATACATTAAATTTATTTTTTTAATTGTCAAACATGAATTTTCACATTGAATAAAAGTCTTTAAAAGTCAAATGAATAAACCTTAAATAAACTCAAAATAAATTTCTAATATCATGATTCAATAATTGCATAATGACTTCGTGCTCAGGATGAGTTCTGACTTTCAGCAAGACTTTTAAATACTAATTTTCAAAACAAAGCAAAAAAGTACAAACCAAAAATGCAAAACACATGCAATTATTGCTTCAAAAATACGTTGCAACTCGTAAAATGTGACTACAAATGAAATCACATTAAATAAAATTCAAAAATTGACATCAAATTAGGATAATAAGCCAATGTAATCAAAATAGTATTAATTTTAATATTATTCAAATATTAAGAAATCAATTTGATTAGTACAAAATAAATGTAAAAGAAAAAAGCAATGAAAGCAGACTGCTTTCCCATGTAACCGAGTTAATCGACACTTGCACTTGCTGACTAGACAAAATAAACCCTCAAGCAGTTGTGATTTCTAAAACATTATTTATGCAAGGAAAATGATCTAGATTACAAATACATCTGAAGAAACCCTCATTTATAATGAGTTTTGTACACAATTTAACGGCATTGGTCGAGCGTGCTGATAACGATAATGATAATGATAAAAGATGTTTCGAGTCTTGCGCACCAAATGGTAAGAAGAATAAACTCATCATTGACATCATCATTACCATATAACAGTCCAAACCTGGTGCAAAAAGGGTTCTAGGTCAAGGACCGCTCCTTTGCTACCACAGGTTGGTCGGTGGTGCCCCGATGTCCAACAGGAGATAGGTGTAGTAAGGCCGGTTGCCAATGTAGAGTCTCTTGTAGTCCAGAGAATTCAAGCCATCAACCTGATATCTTCTTGGACCAGTGTACAGCAGCTTGAGTCTGGAGGATAAGGATGTTATTCGACATTAAGTAAGATATCTTGCATAAACAGGTCGGCCGGACGGGTATATGGCGGTAATGGCAATAGTCGCAATGTGCCGTGTTCGAAACCCAGCCTGCACTGCCACAAGCGCCCATGGGATAATATAAATGGTTAACAAAAAGCACCTCTGATGTGTATGGCACTATGTAAATGAGCAAATTTACATTTACATAAATTTCATTGACATTGACATCAAAAGACATTGTAATGATCTATAAACAGCACGACTGAAAATGATTAGTAGATGGATTAGCTGTAATTATGATAATAACGAATGTGATGTAACTAAAACATAATTAGCATTACACATTATTCTTGAGAAACTAGAATACTATAAAAAAAAAAGCATGAAGTCTCTGAAGCAACATTTCCAACATTTAAATCTCAACATGTTTTCAAGGTCGACTAGGGATCGGCCAGTGACCCCGGGCAAATTTTAGCTGGGGTTTAGCCCGGGAATGAAATAAACTAGATTTTGATGTCTAATTGGATTGCCCGTTAATAGATACATTTTACGTTCTGCATCGAAATCCAAAATTGAAATCTGATTCATAAAATTTTGAAAATTCATGGTGCAGCAGTTGCACCCTGTCTACCCCAAAATAATGTCCCTGTCAACCTTCCAGATGAGGAAGAAATGAGACTTGAAATGTTGGAATTACAGGTAAATATTTTCATTTATTTTAATTCAATAGTGAATTTGAATGTTCGCATTGTAAATGGTTTTAAGGAGTTGAACAAAAGCAAAATATTACAATGTTAACGCATGGATAGATTCCACCTCTACATATATATTTCCCTCCCCAGCCCTGGCCAACCCCGCACTCGATCCCCGACCCCAGTCAAATTCGTCCCCTGGTCGATCACCAAGGTCAACAGAATTTATAACTTACCTTTTCATGGCATCAGAAGGGGTTCTCTTGACGTGCTTGATCATCTTGTACCTTGCCAATTTTGCCGGGGGTCTGGTGATCCTCAGGCCAACCACCATGATCCTGAACGAGAAGGTCATGAAATAATGGACATTGAATAATTTTTGTGAGACGAGGCTATGTAATAAATAATAAAAATCTGTAAATATAATCAGTAATACTTAGAAACCAATGCTAACTCCAATCAGAGTATCATTGGCCTTCATTAGAAGGTCATCCTTCATTGCTCTCACATTGCTCTGTGATTTCTTGACAGTAACATCAAAACCATCGAAAACATTTACATCAGTAAACATTTACCTGTAGGCCATGTCATCATCTTCTGCTCCCCAGCCCCAGTACAGATTCGAGTAGCCATTCACCATCAGGAAATGCTTGGTTCTCATGTTCAAAACTCCTCCAACCAACTCTTTATAGGCCAACCTTGAACCAACAGATGAGGTTGAGTCATCACATTTAGGTAATGATTATCATCAAGTCAAGATAGCATTAAAAGCCATATTCAAATGATATGCTCAACTGAATAGATTATGTTAATTATGTGCAAGGAGGAGCCAACTTGTAGTTCATCTCGTCTATGGCCACCGAGAGGTGCCTGGGTTGTGACGGACAGGAGTAGATGTTCCTGTCGTCCTCGGGGATGAGATCGACGTCATGGAAGATGAAGCAGTCGAAGTCTTCGAGTTTCATAGCTTCGATGAAACCGGCATTCATGAGACGAGCCTTGTTGAACGTCTGGTTGCCGGTCTGAATGAAACAAGTCGAACTGAGGGAAGAAATGAAATTGTTCCATGCTGGTAGCAATTCGCACAAAGTTGCCGGCAGCAAAGACCGATAAAATCCAATTCGAGTTTTGATTTATCGGCTTAAATTATTTATTATTTATTCAAAACCGTAATCACGGTTTATTTACGACAGTAATCACCAAAACAACATCATCCCACAATTATGATAACATTACATTTACACTACGTTAACGTAACTCGGGCGAGCTT
This sequence comes from Hirudo medicinalis, assembly GCA_011800805.1. Taxonomy (NCBI): domain Eukaryota; kingdom Metazoa; phylum Annelida; class Clitellata; order Hirudinida; family Hirudinidae; genus Hirudo; species Hirudo medicinalis. The sequence goes on from MPNW01000595.1 coordinate 77,125, forward strand.
CACCTGCTCGACGACAAATATCCTGTAATTCAACTCGTGCCTCTGCAGCATCGGATGGATGTGACTGAGAAACGTGAGCAGGTGGATCGAGCGGTCCCTGTAAGGCACGACGACGGCCACTCTGTGTCGGGCCATGCAATCCGGGGGCCTCCAAGACCCCCCGGGATCGACGGAGGTGAGGGAGTTTAATGTTACCCTGATCGAGGATTCTGTTGTTTTGTTAATTTCCAGTGATATATTCAGTGGACCCTCTGGTTTGGTGAAAATTTATGGTATATTAATGACTAGTTAATGTGGACTAGCTAAAAGAGCTTTACGACTAATTACGTTATCAGTTGAATGTTCAAAGTACAGTTAATTTTAAATTATTATTTCAAAGTTTTGCTCAAAAATCAGGACAAACACAAGATCAGTGAAATTCCTGAAATACTTCAATTTTATAATTTATTAACAAGTAAGACAAGTGCCTTACTTAGAAACCTTGGCACATCCTGGCAATACGGCAAATAATGCTTCAAGTAAAATTCCTTCTGAAGATCATTGAGACGGTTCTTATAGAGTTGGTAACTCATCGTTTTACAGGATTGATTTATGGTTGAATTATGACAGGCTAATTGAGCAGTTTGTTTAAAATTTGAGAAACCCTTGACTAAGAATTGACTGTAGTCGTTGGCTTCCTCGAATATTTTTCTCATTCTTCTTGCATCGGATTCTAGCCTCAAGAGATCTTGAAATTGCCTCATTGTCGGCATATCTTTCTTCAGCATTGACCTGATGTTTGCTTCCAATTCCCGTATTTCTTTCTGGAGTTTTTTCACCTTATTTGTACTCTTCGAATGTCCATATAATCCGCTATGCATCACCAAGATTTGAGTCAAGGTTAGCAAAATAAGAAAAATCAAAAGAACAAGCAGAAGGATAGGTGGCAAGTCACGGCGTTTTACCCACATTTATGTTGAGTGAACCAGTTTCTGACTATTAGATTATGTAATATCCAGTTTGACTGAAGTTTGACTTCTTATAAATTTGAGATTCATGGATTCCTATAATGTAAGGGCTATTAGATTAGACCCCAGAAATGTCTAAAAGCCATAATTGCTCCCGAATTTAGTTGATTTTCTTAATCGATTGGTCGCATGCGTTTCATAATCAATAATATCTACGATTATCTGCCGATATTATCCCACTCAGAAATCAATTCGTTCATGCGAGCCTGAAAATGTAAACATTAGAGGTATTTTAAATTCCAATTAGTTACTTGCACCTAATTGAATAAATTATTTTAATTATTCAGAAAAATTTATTTTGTATTCAGTTGCAATCAATTAGCAACATTCATCTACATTATGTAGCACATTTCTCCAATTACAACCAAGGAATTTATTTGAAATGCAATAATATTTTATTTAGCTTGCAAAACATATCAGCTTGAAAATAAGTCGATCGAAAAATTAATGCACATTAATGCGAAGGGGCTTCAATTACAAAATCACATTTATCACGCTCTAGCAATAATTGCTAGCTAACTTTCCCGTAGTCGTGTTTGATAGCGCCACGGGTCTGAAAAAACCGAAAGAGGTAACGATAATAATGATTCCGAGTTTGATTATAGTTTCACATATCCAAACGGAACTTCACGACCAAGAGGTCCAACCAAAACGCTAAACACTCTCACTAAACACATACAAAACACTTTGTTGAGACAATTAAGCATTTACAGCAATAACATTTAATCAAAGACAAAAAAATCGATTCATACAAATCCAAGTAAAATAACCAGGAAAAAGAGATAAGAACCAGCGGCAATGCCATAGAAAGTTCACTAAAATAAAAGGCATGGAAAAATAAATTCTCTTTATCATCCATGACCAGAAGCTTTCACCTGGCTTCCAATTACATCAAAAACTTTGCTTCCACCTGATGAAAAAAAAGTATGGATGAAAGTGCCATTTGATGTTAAAACTTGTTTAATATAATCCTTTAATGATACCTCCATCATCTAAATGATCAAGCACAGGAGTTTTACATAAACACTATAAAACTAGGAATAACACTAGGCTAGTTGTAAAGATAATAATAGCTGTAAACAAAAGTGATCTAGTGATCTAGTAGTTGGACAAAGGTGAATGCTATCAATGAATAGCCCCCAGAAATAAATAGGATAAAAATAAGTTGCTTTCCAACATTTCCATGTGGAGTTGCATTGGCACTTTGGCAAAGGAATATGTTCTCATTACAGCCTCATTACATGATTATTTATCATTTCTAAAAATGGACCTCAACGGATTGATGAAGAGGACGTCAAAGAAAGTAATTATTTAACTCTGTTGCAAACAAGCACCATGCAAATTATCCATAATTTGTTAATGTTATTATTATTATTATTATTATTATTATTATTATTATTGTTAGTGCTGTTATTACTAATGTTTTTATTATTATCGTCGCAATTATTATTAGTTAATTGTTATTACTAATGCTCTCATTGTTATCACCATAAATATTACTCGTGCAGCACTACTGCAAATACAAACCGATGGTTTCATCTTCGACTCTCTTGAACTGCTTGAGGCCCTCTTGGTAGTGGCTCTTAAGCAGGAGTTCCTCCTCTGGTTTTAACTTTTCATTTAACTTCTGAAGGGCAGTGAGGATTTCAATTTTCTTTGTTTTCGCCTCGACGGGGGAGACGTGGCCGATCTTTTCATTCCTCTCGATCTTAAAAATCAAACGGTCAAAATTCGAGCCGGCACTTAGAAAGATTCGAACCATGGAATTCATCTCTATTAGGCTTTCTCCAAGTCTCTAACAGTAATGAAACTAATAATGGTATTGATTAACTACGTTAAAATTTTTTTAACGAACGTCCGACACGAAAAAAAAATATCCGTTATTAGAACAATTACTACAACAATGGTTTCATTAGAGTCGATGCTGTACTAACAACGGTAATGTAATCGATCGCTAACTTTATCGGCACGATCGAGCAAAAGGAATAAATATTTATCAGACGCGTTTACAACACATCAATGCAAACTTCCACAGTAAGTTAGACTTACTGACTCATCATCATCATTTCCAAACAATTATTGAAACCACATAAAGAAATCTCAAGGCGGTGATGATGACGACGTTGATGGCGATGAACGAATTTCGAGATAAAAATCATCCCGACTCACCTGAGCGAGATGCTCCCTGAGTTGTCCGGGCTGCTTCTTGGTGAACATTCGAATCACTTCGGGCGTCTTGAAGGCCTCGCTTATGGCCGCTTGTATGGCCTTCGAGAAAAGGACACTTTATGTTGCACAAGTGCATAGTGAGTGTATAACATTATTACTTGTTATTTACGTTGACATGTAATGGCAATCCTCTTGCAATGTTATTGGCATAATGTGATCAGAATCAAGGAATCAATAACACAGTAAATGTCACTGAAGTAATTCCGGATATCTCTACTTAGACGTATACTCTACTTAGAGCCAAAGAAATGAAGTATTTATCATTATTATTATTATTATTATTATTATTACTCTCTAATGAAAATGAATAAAACATGGGTCTCATGACATCAACAAGGATAATTGTCATCAAGTTATAATATTTACACTTCAAATAACATTGCATTACAAAGAAATTACGATACGGTGTTTAAAAAACATCTGCCTTTTGTAAATAACGATCGGTCCATCAGCCAGTAAATGAATTCTCATCAATCACTAAACTAGTCATCAATCAATCAACCAACCAGTTGAATCCTGTCGACATCATCGACCAGACTGAGTCCACCCTGTTTCATCCTCTTCAGGGATTCACTCAACTCGCTCAACTGCTCCAAGGTGTCCTTCCGAGATTCTTCATATTCTTCTGTCTCCAACTCGTCCCTAGGATAGAATTATGAATAATAATAATAAAAAAATAGTTCATTTACGTGGTTCCAAGTGCTTAGCATCAGAGGCTAGGAATCTTAAAGGAGGAGCTCTTAATCATGTTCCAAAAAAGCAGCTGACTTCAAATGTTATTATTTAATGCATTTTCTGTATTTTACACTGTTTTCAGTGGAGTTATATGAATAATGAATATAAGCAGTAGTCTCAATAAATAAATCAATCAAACAAACAATGTTTTTATGTATATTTTAATGTATAACACAATGTATAAGTATGTATGTTTCATCACAGTAATTTAATCGCAATCAATTTAATTTGAGAGCAAAGTAGCTCCTTACATTTGCAACAATTACAATTAATATATTTTGTAACAAATGTTGAGCACGTCATATTAACCCTTTCCATAACCCATTATAAATAAATACTTGCAACACTCATATTGCGCTGGCTATCGCATAGACGAGTTTTGTCATATTTGCAAGAGAATTTTCCTACTTGCATTGCTCAAGGTCGGCCAATTGTTGAACCAAACGATCCAATTGGTCTTCTAAATTTTGAATTAAAGCCGTCGTTTCTAATTGTCCCCTTGACGAAGCCATTTCAGTCCTTTTCTTCAATCGGCTTTAGAGGCTCAAGGTACAACCGATGTAAACATCCTAGAAGTTTGCCATAGATAATTATCTTGTAAAGGTATTAAATAACAACGAGGGAACGTTATATCCTATTATTCAATTGATTTAATAACTTTTGCAATAATTGCGTTATAAAAACAAAATTAATTATTACAAGCAACAATCTGATTCATAAAAACGTGTCTTCTATATTTCATCTATTGAGTTATTCATACTTTTTACAGTTTAATAGTGATAATTTAAACTTAAAAACTCTAGCGTAGCACCAAAAGTTTAGCGGAAAACAAAACCACGTTGTTGGACTCTGTGCCCCTTTTCGTAGTTTTTAAACCGGGAGAAAGTGCCACGGGCTTTTGTGATTGCATAACGCGTTTATTGAGCTCGGTGGAGTCCAGATCGAATTTGGCGAAGTTTTATTTTTATTCATTGTCATGTTAAGTTAGGTAGCATAATTGGTCGCTAGTAAAGAAATACTTCGATGAAACACATAAGCGGCAAAAACTACGAGATTTTAAACGAAGGATGCGAAGATCAAATGGTAGACCGAGTTCTGTTTTCATTTTGTTAATTTGAAATGTCATTTAATTAATTTACTCAGTCGAACAAACCATTGTTGCCGGTTGTTATTTGTAATTACCCTTTAAAACATTATTTTTAGCGAATATGTGGCTTCAGAAGAAGCGCATGCCGGGAAATAGTTTGCAAAGTGTTTTACTTTCTCACACTGGGCATCTTGAAACTCATCTTCGACTGGTATCCAATCCTCATGGTCAGATTAAAATGCACAAGATGCCCATTGGAGCAAGCTGATTATGTCCAGTTGGTGGTAGGTGGAAAGTTTTACATAAAATAAATTATGTAATCTTGTTATGTTTAAGTTAAACATCTTAAGTAAAACTTGGTGACCTGGTAACGCGATCTTTTCAAAGCAGACGGTAACTCGACTGTCTCCGATTGCCGATTATTTGTAGTTTATTTACAGTTTTACATTTGGTTAAATGATTCATTTAGTTCTTATTTTATTCAGTAATTGCATTTATTTTGTCAATTTCATGCTATTCACATTGTTTGTTTCCAACTACAGGATCAGTACAAGCAGACATTTGTGGCCAAAATCTCTTTAATAAGTAAAGTGAGTTTTGACCCCTGGATGTAAAAACATGTCGTGTGAAATTTTAAGCTAAATTGGGCTTCAGAATTAATCTGTTGTGGCTATATCTTAATTTATTAATTATTATATTAATTAATTATTGTATCAATTAATTATTATATCATTTAATTATTGTATTAATTAATTATATATTAATTTCTCAGTGAAATAAAATGTATCATCTGGTTAATTACACAATCATAATAGCAATAATAGCGACGAGAGCATGTGATGAGTAGCACAATGATTTCCTTCAATTTAGATATCAAATCAAAAGTATTTCCTGAACAAAAAAGTTAAGTACATCTGGAACGATGATGACAAGATGTTCGAAAAGCTGAGGTGATTCTGATTCTTTAATTGCGATAACTTGGATTTATTTTTAATTTAGTAATTAATAAATTAATTTATAATTACATTTCATTAATTATTACATTTTAAATGTCATTACTTGCAAGGAGCAACGTCAGCTCTTGTTGCCTATTCATCGTTGCTGTTATCGTGATAATGATTGTGATTGTGATAGTCACCGTCGTCGCCACTCTCGTCTTCATCATCAGCATTGCAGTCTTCTTAATCATCATCACCATTATTATCAATGTCATCGTTGTTGTCGTCATCGTTGTTGACGATTTGTCTGACATTTCAGAGGTCCTCATCAAGGAAAGTTATGTTCATTCTTCCACCAGTGTCGAGGTCTCACTACAATGGAACAAGAAGAAAGGTATTCATTCGCTTTCCACTTTTTTTCTTGTTTTTTTTTGCCGACAAAAATTTTAAAGAATTTTTTTCCGAAGACGAGAAACCTTCGGCTCCAACTCCGTCCGCGTCCACGTCACTCCGATCCTGAAGCTCCTGTACACTCAGGTGGGTTTTGATTTTTGAAGAAGCGAATTTTACTAAAAGCGTTCGCACCCTTGCGAGGCAGGGAACCACGGCCTCCAGGGAGGCCGACATAAGCGATTTATATGTAATAATATATAATAATATTAGTTATTCTACTAATTGATAAATAAATTATTTATTAATAAATAATGGTCATTAAACACACGACCATCTTCTTACTTTCCTTGCAACGTGATTTAAACGCAATGTGGTCGGATTGTTGATTAAAGATAGATTATTATCCTATTATTATATTACATTTATTATAGATATTTATATTTATTATTTATATTTATATATCATTATAGATCATTATTGCATTATATTATATTTATTATAGATATTTATATTTATTATTTATATTTATATGTCATTATAGATATTTATATTTATTATAGATTATTATCCTATTATTATATTATATTTATTATAGATATTTATAGATTATCAATTATTAATGTGCATCTTGAATTTGATTCCTAGGGTTTGAATCCATTCTATGTGTTCCAAGCTCTGAGCTGCACGTTGTGGTTCTTGGACCAATACTATTACTTCGCCGGCTGCATCATCGTCCTGTCTGTCATCTCATTGGCTGCTCAGATCCATCAGATGAGACACGTGAGTTGCAATTGAATTCCCTTTGGCCGGTGTCGGCATGGTAATAACCCCGGTAATAATAGCGGTAATAATAACGGTAATATTATCGGTAATATTATCGGTAATATTATCGGTAATAATAGTAGTAATAGTAGTAGTAATAATAGTAGTAATAGCAGTAATAATAGTGGTAATAATAGCAGTAATAATAGTGGTAATAATAGCAGTAATAATAGCGGTAATAACATTGGCCGTTATTGCAATAAGACGGGCGTAAAGGTTATAGTGTAAATAAGTGAAAAATTAATTAATCTTTCTTAATGAAATCTGATAGGCTGTCTCGACATCATTACAATCATGATGTTTTTTGAGGGCATTACTATTGCATCCATCAGTCAGACGTCATCACTTTAAATCATACATCATCATCAACAACTTGCAAAGCCCTGCTGCAGTAGCCATGTAGTTGTTGATGTAAGATGTTATCTTTAATGCCATCATTCCCATCACCAAAATAACAATAGCCATCATCATCATCGTCGTCGTCGTCATCATCATCATCAATAATAATAATAATAATATTAATAATAATAATAATAATAATATTAATAATAATAATAATAATAATAATAGTAGCAATCATCATCACCAATAACATCAATAATAATGATACAAATAATCATCATCAGTAATATCAACAACAATAATAATAACAATCATCTATTACAGTCAGAGAGGAAGTTGAAGCACACAGTGGGCAGTTCAGAAAAGGTGTCCGTCCTTAGGAGGGACACTGGAGGTCAGTGGTTCGAATATTTCTTGTTGTTGACATCATTCTTTGTCACCAATATTGTTGTTGTTTGTTGTTGTTGTTGTTGTTGTTGTTGTTGTTGCTATTGCTGTCATTATAAGTATTATTATTGTTGTTTTCATCAAGTTTGTAGCTGTTATTGTGGCTGAGAGTTGTACATTGTATCAGATGCCAATCATTAATTCATTTGTCGTCTGCATTGTGCATCGATTTAGTTCAAGTTAGGATTTTCTGTATTTTACAATAATTCTGAAATTTATTTAGTTGGTTGTCAATAATTATTATCATCTATCATATTAATTATGATTATTATTATTGTTATCCACTCGTAACACCTGTTATTAAAAATAACTAATAAATTCTAAACAACTTGTAAAGACTCCCTTTTGGTTGACATCATTGTTGTCATTACTGCCATTACAATGTCGTTGTCGTTGTTAAGCTTATCGTCAATAAACGTGCCAATGAATCACTTCTCGATCCCCAGAGTTTGAGTCGGTGGATGCCGAGGACTTGGTCCCTGGCGACATCGTCGAAGTTCCGAGAGGAGGATGCAACATGCAGTGCGACGCCATCCTGACGAGCGGCATCTGCATCGTCAACGAGAGCATGCTTACTGGTTGGTTACTGACGATATTGACAACAAGTGGATAGATAGACCTACAGATACATGGATGTGTAGATTTATGGATAGATACCTAGACAGATAGAGATAGATTGCCATGTGGTACTGTCAGTGATGGTGATTATGATGTTGAAGGTATTGATGATGATGATGGTGGTGGTGGTGGTGGTGGTGGTGATGATGATGACGATGATGGTGATGACATCAACAATGTTATCAGTGTGCTTTTATTTTTCTATAGAGTGAATAATAAAAACCACTGTTTCAAAATACTCTCCTTCTGTAGCTGTCATAACCTCCTAGACTTTAGTATAAAATCTCCATCATCATCATCACCCAGGTGAAAGCATCCCAATCACCAAGATCTCAGTACCCGATGACGACGAATCCTTTCGAGAGAAGGACCACTCCAGGCACATCCTCTACTGCGGCACCAAGGTCATCCAGACCCGTTTCTATGACGACCAAAAGGTCACAGCGGTCGTCATGCACACAGGTTAGGGGGATCGCTCGGCTTTGTCTAGTCATTGCTTAATGACTCCTTCAATTCATCCATGCACCATTCAATTCATCCATGCATCATTCAATTTATTCAAGAAGTATTCAATTCAAACTTGAATCATTCAACTCACCTATGCATTATTCATCCAATCATTCATCCTACTCCAGGGTTCATGACCTCGAAGGGTGAATTGGTTCGCTCGATCCTCTTCCCCAAGCCAGTCAACTTCAAGTTCACCCAGGACAGTTACAAGTTCCTGGCATGCCTCTCCATGGTGGCTGCCATCGGCATGTTCTACACCATTGTTCTCATGGTACTCACTTGAGTTGTCTTAAGTGTTGTTTATATTGTACTTGTAGTAGTAGTAGTAGTAGTAGTAGTAGTAGTAGTAGTAGTAGTGGTGGTAGTATCTGCAGCAGCAGTGGTAGTAGAAGCTCTGATAATAAAATATCAGTTGAATGTATTTGGAATTGTTGTTGATTATATTATATGCATATCATGATGTGCATAATAGATTCATCAATGCAAGTATCAATATTCATTGTATCCATCTTGTTTATTGTTTATTAATATTATTATTAACAACATCATCATCATCAGTCCATCTTCCAAACATCCTTTATTTCATTCCTTTGCTCATTCATCCCAGGTGAGCAGAAGAGAAACCCTGAAGAGGGTCATCGTGAGGACTCTGGATCTCGTCACCATAGTGATCCCACCGGCCCTGCCAGCTGCCATGACTGTGGGAGTGGTCATGGCACAGAAGAGGCTCTGGAATTGGTTGATCTACTGCATCAACTCCAACAACATCAACCTTTGTGGTGCTGTCGACTGCTTCTGTTTTGACAAGACGGGCACGCTGACAGAGGACGGTCTTGACCTTAGGGGGGTGGTGCCCATCGTGGATGGAGGGTGAGCGAATGATTGTACTGCTTTTGTGGTGTTGTGCCAGTAAGAAATGTCATAAATTTATGTGCCTTGGATCTGTTATGGTGTGCAGGTTGGCCAAATGGGTTGCATTCCTGCATGTGGTCGTAATGGCAACAGTTGTACTGTGTTGTGTTCGCAACCCAGCCTGCACTGCCAGGGAGCGTCCTCGGGTAGGGGCGCTATATAAATGGTAGATCGATTAAAAAGTGCCTTAACATCCCATTCGGACAGATAGGGCACTCAAAAGATTGGCTAAATACAAATATTAGTATTTTGCTTGGTATTGTCTGTTTCATTATTCTACTACCTTTAGAACCACAATTCTGTAATAAATTTATTATTCATTACCAAGTTCTTGCTAAGTGCTAGAATAACATTATTTCGAGCCACTATCAGTCATTCTCTCTTTTTTTTTGTTAATTGCACAGGTTCAGGTCAGAGGTCAAGGACATCAGATGCCTGGGGTCGAAGGACAAGATCAGGGTAGCCATGGCAACATGTCACTCCTTGACGACCATCGACGAGGAGATCGTCGGCGACCCTGTCGACTTGAAGATGTTTGAGGCCACCGATTGGGTGAGTGGTTTAATTAAGTTTTAATTATGGTTTAATTTAATTTTAATTACCCTGATGCTTACGCTTATGGTGCTCCATAAATAAATAAATATATTATTATTATTATTATTATTATTATTATTAATTAAGTAAATTTATTCAATTATTCCAATAATAAATTAATTAATTTCGCTAATAAATTTAATTGGTTAATTTATAGAAGTGAATGGTTTAGTTGTGTGTTTAAAATATGTAAAATTGTTAAATTCATGTAGGAGATTATTGGTTTATAGAACCACAATCATGCACAGCTAAGAAATGGACATCTTGTTAACCATTTATAAACGTGCTCCCTCCCAGGGGCTCTTGTGGCAGTGCGGGCAGGGTTGCAACCTTTGCAATTGCCTCTGAGCTAATTAGCTATTTAAATAATTCAGTTAATTAAATAAGAGATTATTATTAATTATTATTATTTATTATTATTTATTATTATTTATTATTATTATTATTATTAATTAGTTGAAACATAATTTATGTTCTCTGACTTCATTTCATTCCTTAACCCTTTAAATCTTCTGACTTCCTTCAGGTCTTCGACTCGGGCGGAACGAAGTTCGACGCTTTCGTTCCGACCGTCGTGAAGCCGAGGAACGACCGAGCGACGAGAATCCACGATGACGTCGACGAGGTAAGGTTCCGAGCGATTGTGACGATGATGGTGGTGGTGGTGGTGATGATGATGATGATGGTGGTGATGGTGTGTTGTACGTTATTTTTACTATTGCGTTTGTTTTTACGTGACAATAATTTTCTAATGTAATCATTGCCATCTTGATTTTGATTTGTCGTAACAATATTGTCAATTTAACGACACTTTTGCCTTCACTTTTCCATTGCTAATGTCTTTCGCATTTCCATCCCTGTTGCCATCAGGAGGAGGCAGACGACTACGGCATTTTGCGCCAGTTCACCTTCTCTTCGAAACTCCAGAGGATGTCCGTGGTGGTGAGGAGACTTAACGCCCCTCACTACGAGCTCTTCTGCAAGGGCGCGCCAGAGACGGTCGCGTCTCTGTCCAATCCCGAGACAGGTTGTTGTCACCTCCTCCATGATGATTAACATTCGTTGGTGTCACTTCTCAACATCCGATCATTTCCAATCCAGTCCCCAATGACTTCCAAGAGGTGTTGATGGGTTACACAAGGCAGGGTTACAGGGTGCTCGCCCTTGCCCACAGGGAACTCAAGATGGGCTTGGTGAAGGTGCAGAGATGTCAGAGGTAGGCTAGGATGATTACCACGATGATGATGATGGTGATGATAATGAGGAGGGCAAGGATGAGGAGAATAATAATGATGATGATGCTGAGGGAAGTGATGATGATGATGACAGATGTGGTGATGGTTGTGATTGCTCCAGCAGCGACAGTCTGATGACCAAAAAAGAGTAGAGGATATGAATATTGATGAGTTTATTTTTAACCACAGGGAGCAGGCAGAAAGGAAGCTGACGATGCTGGGTCTGATAGTATTCGAGAACCAACTGAAGACACAGACGAAGCCTGTCATCGATGTCCTCAACACCGCCAACATCAGACCCATCATGGTTACAGGTGATGATGATAATGATGTTGATGATGATATGGTGATGATGATGATGACGACGACGATGGTGATGATGATGGCGAACATGATGATGATGACAGTTATGGTAATAGTGATGATTATGTTATCCATAATGGTGGAGTTTTTCAAATGGTCATTTTGGTGATGGTATATATTTGGTGATGATATATATATATATATATAGTTGGAAGCAACTCAATTGAACATTGAGTGGCCAATATTGGTCAATTAAAGCACCAATTCAACCACATCTTGCTTACTCTCACATGACGGGGCAAGTTGGCTCAGAGAGTAGTGTTCCTGTGAACGATGGTAAAAGCAACGGTCGTTACATGCCGTGTTCAAAACCCAGCTTGCATCGACACAAAGCGCCCCTGGGAGCCGGCTCTATGTAAATGGTCTAAGTGCCCCTAATTACGATGCTATATAAATAAACTTACTTAGCAAGGACACGACCTCATTTTAAAAAGACTAATTTTTGTTAAACACACGAGGATCGTGATCATAATTACATTGACAACCATTAAAACCATTTACTTGAATTTTCAACTCAGGTGACAACTTGTTGACCGCAATCAGCGTGGCAAAGAACTGTGACATGATCGGCTCCCGGGACAAGGTGGCTTTTCTCACCTGCTTGAATTCCAGCCGATCGGACGACGTCTCGGGGAGGTTCGAACTGCATTGGGCAAAAGTGGATGACGTTGATGATACAGATGACGAAGATGTCCTGCGTGATGATAATGATTGCACCTTGAAAGCTTCGGACAACTGCAAAGTGTCATTTAAGGTGAGTGCAAAAAAAGTCGTTCATTTGATATTGGAATTCATGTTGAATTATTATTATAATTAATGTTAGAATTAATTTGTATACTTATTAGTTTTAAGCAATTTAACATACATACATACATACATACATACATACATACATACATACATACATACATACATACATACATACATAAGATACTAATCATGCAAATGACCTCATTGATTATAAATATTATGATATGCTTATGTACCTTGGTGATGATGAATATTAAATTACGTAAATGACCTGTCCTAGGACGATCTCATCGAGATGCCCGAGCAGTCCGAGAAACTCCGCCTGGCAGTGACCGGGAAGTCTTGGTCCCTCGTAAGAAGGCACTACCCCTCGGTCATAAACAAGGTAAACAACCCTTTCATCGACTTAATTATAACCTAATTATAATTTTAAAGTCGACCTGACATCTTCATCGCAATGTTATAATTACATCATAAAGAATGTTAATAAATAATAAAGCGGCCCGAGTAGATTGGCAGAGCTTCTTGAGATTCCGTGGTTAAGACCAGTAAATATCGTAACATCGATTACAATGCTCGTGATTGTGTCGTGCAGCTATTCCTTTTATTTATGTTTGCAATAAACACGACTAAATGTTATCAATATTACTAACAATTGAGCCCTTAATTAAACATTAAACTATTATTTAAACACTAATTAAAAAAAACCATTAATTATTTATACTATTATTATTTAAGCCTTAATTAAACATTATACTGATACGTGATAAATAATAACTGACGATTTATTATTTCTTTATTAATGTCATTAATTGGGCTCAATTAATCCCATTCCAGCTTCTGGAGCAAGGAACGGTCTTTGCCAGGTTCTCCCCCGAACAGAAGCAGCAGTTGGTCGAGTCCCTCATAGAGATCGGGTCGGTGTTCAAATTCAGGATGACTCTGTCAATTATGTCGATCAATTAACCTGAAAATGTTATTACTTAACTAAGCGACTTAACTAAATGATCGAAGTAAACGAACTCGTTATACCGACCGTCCAGGCATTTCGTGGGGATGTGCGGAGACGGGGCCAACGACTGCGGGGCACTGAAAGCGGCCCATGCGGGGATCTCCCTGTCGGAGGCAGAGGCTTCCGTGGCTTCGCCGTTCACCTCGAAGCAAGCCAACATTTCCTGCGTTCCGAACCTCATCAGGTCAGATGTTAACCTTGTTAATTAAAATTAATTAATTCTGCTCACGTACCTTGTTGATTTTGTATTTAAGTTATTTAGTAATAATACTAACTGATATCAATAACTGATTATTAATGTTATAAATAAAAATTACGACAGAGAGGGCAGGGCAGCCCTGGTGACCTCGTTTGGCATCTTCAAGTTCATGGCCAGTTACAGCCTGACACAGTTCACATCTGTTTGTCTGCTTTATTGGGTAGGCAGGAATCTATTCTTATTGCCATTATTCACTGTTATTATGTTAATATAGCTATATTAACAATAATTATATTAATAATAATTTTTATTGTAACAACAATAACAACAGGAGAAACAATATCGTTATTTATTGATGTGATTTTATAATAAAACATAATTAACAACAAATGTGTAAAAATGAGTAATAATTGCACAATAATTATTAATATTTATAATAAGAGCAACTCTATTGGTTGTATTGTCACCATTAACAATATTTTTTTTCCATAATATTCTATTTTATTCTTCTAGTTATTGTTATTATTATTGTTGTTGTTGTTATTATTATTATTATTATTATTATTATTATTATTATCGTTGTTGCATATTATCATCATCATCACGTTATCTATCCTTCAGGTTGGTGCCAATCTGACGGACTTACAGTTCCTGTACATCGACTTGGTGCNATATCATTTCAAAACTATTACAATCTGAATATTTTAGGGCGTACGGTCTCAGGTTTTGTTAATGCTAGCAAATATGTTGTTATTATTATTGTTGTTGTTGTTATTATTATTATTATTATTATTATTATTATTATTATTATCGTTGTTGATATTATCATCATCATCACGTTACATCCTTCAGGTTGGTGCCAATCTGACGGACTTACAGTTCCTGTACATCGACTTGGTGCTCCTCGCCTCTCTAAGTTTCACGTGTGAGTTTGCGACGACGCGACCGAGTTGTCGACCGCTCGATAAATCCCGTTTCGACTCCTGCTCTTCATCGACTTTAATTATTGCCAACCTTATAATTATATTATTATGGTCGTTAGGTGGCTGTAATTAGTTACTTGAGAGCAGTTAATATTAATATAATATAATAAAGTTAATATTAATATAATAGAATTAATATAATAGATATAATAGAATATAATATAATATAATAGAATTAATATTAACTTGAACGCGAATGGCATTTTATTATTGGGTAATTGCTCTGTCATTTATTAGATTTCCACTATTCCACGTTCAACCTGTTAAAATGCAATATTATATTTACGTTGAATTGTTTTATTTGATGCCAAAGTTTCAAGGACCCACGCCTTCCATCGCCTGACTCCTCGTCCCCCTCGGGTGAGCCTCCTGGCCGTCTCCCCGATCCTCTCCATCCTCGTCCAGGTGATACTCAACCTGTCCTTCCAGCTTATTGCCTGGTTCCTCGCTAACAATCAGCCCTGGTAATGTCCCCGTTGTTTGAGTTCTCCTTAGGCCTTATGATTTTAATGGGACCTTTAAGATGGCTAGATGGCTACCGGGCCATTATAGTTTATTATTACTAGTTATGACTTACTGTTATTAGTCATGGCTAATTATTACTAATTATGATTAATTACTACTTAACTAAATAGGTTAATTTAAATAAATTATTAATAATAACAATAAGTGTGATTATAATTTTAAGGCTAATAATTTCGGACTGTCGACCGCTATTATTAAATTGTTAAAATATACCTCTCGCCTCGTGCGCTCGTTTTCCATTCACTCCAGGTTCGAAGCCTACACGGCTCCACCTTCTCACTTGCGCAACTTCAGCTGCCACGAGGTCACGGCGGTCTTTTCCGTCTCTGCCTTCCAGTACATCGCCCTGGCCGTCGTCTTTTCCAAGGGTGCTCCCTTCAGGAAGACCATCTTCACAAATTGTGGGTGGTTTTGGACGTTACCTTCGCCGTCGATGCTAACTAACAGTTTAATTGCATAATTAAGTATTTGATTAGCCAATAATTTGATTAGTCAATGATTTGATTAGCCAATAATTTGATTAGCCAATGATTTGATTAGCCAATGATTTGGTTAGCCAATAATTTGATTAGCCAATGATTTGATTAGCCAATGATTTGATTAGCCAATAATTTGATTAGCTAATAATTTGATTAGCCAATAATTTGATTAGCCAATGATTTGATTAGCCAATGATTTGGTTAGCCAATAATTTGATTAGCCAATAATTTGATTAGCTAATAATTTGATTAGCCAATGATTTGGTTAGCCAGATTTTTATCAGTCATTTATTTGTCCAACTGTTACTGTATTCGTCCTTAATTTTTAATGTCTCAATGGGATTAACATTAACTCGAGTCAATTCGATTATTTATGCTTAATTGTAATTGCCTGTTATTGTAATTATTGTAATTAATAAGATTCCATCAGTCTGTTATATGTTCATCAAAATCTTTCCACGACCAGATCTCTTCCTGCTCACGATCCTGTTGACGACTTTGGTCAACATCCTCGTCGTTGTCAGCCCCCTTCCTGCGGAGTGGTTCTTTGACATCTTCCAGGTACTTTGGCCTTGCCCATTGCAAATAGACTAATCGCCTGGTTAATTAATTCCTGCCAATGTCGATTATTCTAATTAATTCCCCCGATTAATCGATCGGCCGAGTTAAGCTATTGAAAGTTAAATTGTTGATTCTGTCTTTCCAGTTGAAACCTGCTCCGGACATGACCTTCAGGTTTCTCCTGGTGACCTTGGCATTCCTCAACTTCTTCTTGTCGTTCGCTTCAGAGGTTGGTAGTCGTTGGTTGATTTTGTTTGTCATCTTATTACTGGAACTTGCTTCATTACTGGTGCATGGCAATGCAGTGATGAGCCACTTCTTGGATTTGTTAGAAGCTACTTGGTTAATCGTGATTAATTGTCTTAAATTTAGAGAGTTTTAATCGATGAACTTTCTAATGACAAATTCAATTTGTTCTTTCAATCTTTTCAGTTGTGCCTTGTTGATTTGTGGCTCGATCGAGGTCGTGACTCGAAGGCCGAGAAGGGATCGAAGGTTACCGCCACGGTCCACAGACCGATGACTGTCAAATTTTCAGACCCCGACTCTCGCATCCCCGAAGATGCCGACAATCTTGGAAAAAATGCCGATCGCTCGGTTCAACCGGTGGATCCGGGAGATTTGAGAAAGATTCACGACGACCGGGTTCCAAAGCGCCCTAGTCCATCTTCTCGCTTCTCGCTAGACTGGTTGCCCCGGCAGAATGAACACAAGAATTTGGCCGAGCTGATGGAGATGGAGCAGACTGTCTGGGACAAGATCGAAGCCTCGGGATCAAAAGCTCTCCTTGCTTCGGAAGTGAAAAGACCCGACCTCCCCTTGGATGAAGATTTGAAGGCTCTTTCCAATGGGAGCAGTGCATCCACTGGTCTCATTCTCAGGGACAGGGCTGATGGGAAGGTTGCCATACCAATGGACTTCTGATGTGTTCCAGCCAATGACTGATTGACGATTGACTGATTGATTGATTGACTTGTTGATTGTTGTTTTGATTGATTGATTGATTGCTATTTTGCTTGATTCTTTATCGACATCGTCTCCGTTGTTGCTTTTACCTCTCGTTAAGATATTAAATTGTTGCGTTTAACTTCTTTTGGTTGTAATTTTTGTCTTTTGTAGCTGTAAAAGGCAGGCGAGATCATGACTTAAGAGCCAAACTATTTGCCGTCATTTTACTGTGTTTTTTTTTTATTGATTGAAGCTTTCATGATTTTTTGGATGATAGCATTTTAATTTGTTTGCCAAGTATTCATAATACCGTAATTGCTATTTATAATATCATAATGGATATTCGTAATGTCATAACGGATATTCGTAATATCGAAATGGATATTCGTAATGTCATAACGGATATTCGTAATGTCATAACGGATATTCGTAATGTCATAACGGATATTCGTAATATCGAAATGGATATTCGTAATATCATAATACGACAGGCTACCTAGTCTAATTGGCCTAATCATCATCATCATAAAATCCTCACGATGTATTCCAGGCTCGAGTCGCAAACTGCTGGATCATTGATTCGTGTTTGATTGCTTGTTTACTTTATTTTTCATCTTGTATTACCTTATCTCAAGTCTCTGCCTTGTAAGTGTGTTCGACAGAGTTATTTACAGACGCGTGTTTATTTTTACGTGTTTCTTTTTCTTGTTGCTGGTTTTTAAACTTTGCTCGTCNTTTTCATCTTGTATTACCTTATCTCAAGTCTCTGCCTTGTAAGTGTGTTCGACAGAGTTATTTACAGACGCGTGTTTATTTTTACGTGTTTCTTTTTCTTGTTGCTGGTTTTTAAACTTTGCTCGTCTGCTTTTGATTAATTTTTAATGAATTTTTAATTATTTTTCGTTTGTGTTTCTTGTCAATTTGTTCTTCTCGTCTGTAACCGTGTAACTGTGTGCCTGCGCGTCTCATTCCATGTCAGTATATTTTCGTGAGGCCTTTAAGAGACGAGTCCTACTGCTCAATGTGCCGGAGAGATGCCAATTTTCGAGAGGAGCGTTTATTTTTACAATAATAAATTCTTTTTTGATGACTGCTTTTCTACGATAGCAACTTAGTAACAGTCGCTCGACTTGACTTTTTTATGACAAAATATTATTAAATATTTCATATATTATACTGTCAATAATAGGTTAATACCTTATTTTCAAGAGTCGTTTGGTATTGACAAATGTGCCTATCGATGCCATTAATCTTGGAAGAAATGTTGTGGAGGGAATAGAAGCAGAATTAAATATCTCATTAGATAGTCTGACAGTAACGGTAAAAGTATTAATATTATAATTAATTATTAATTTTAGGTAATACATGTTACTAATACTTCCGTTAATAATACTTAATAATATTTGAATCAAAAATATTTTCTACCGCAGACAACAGCAGCTCCAAGATTTTGTCTTCGATTGATAAAGAATTATTATTTTGAATAGCATTTTTATAAAGCATTGGCGTTTAATTAATATTTAATTAATAATTGCATTTATGGCCTGCTGGTCGGCTCTATCGTCTAGACAGGAAGTGCCTAAATCCCACTGGTACACGTGTACAAAAATACCCGAGAATGCATTTTGTATGTCCAAATGTCTTTGGCGTATTTCTTCTTAGTTTCAAGTTCTCGTCAATGAAGGCTGGAAAGAAAAAAAAGATCTTGTCTTTTAAAGACACCTTCTTCTCGTGCAATTCCTGCTTTTGCACTCGTAATCCTGTTAATAATAATAATAATAATATTCATCTATTTGTAATAGTGACTTATTTGTAATTTTAATTGAATTAACTTTTAAACCAATTGTAGTTATGATATGGTTAATACAGTATACTAACAGTATAATAGTATAATATAATATAGTAACAGTATCCAGTGGTAGTTATAATATGGTTAAATAATAATAATAATAATAATAATGATAATAATTTGTAAAGCAAATACATTGATTGAAGTGTTTGCATTACATTACATTAGTTGACCTGTTTGCAAACAGTCATGGGAGGATTGTCTTCAATGGTCTCCCGAACTGGAATTGAATTGTCAGCCGTTACCAGGCGGAATTATTCAACGATGGTTAAGAATGGTTAAATAATAATTTCATTAATTATCTGATAATAATTATTATCACAAAAAAATTATTTATTGGCTTTATATTAAAGGATTACATAAATGTTAGATTAGTATTACATTACAGGATTACATAAATGTTAGATTAGTATTACATTACAGGATTACATAAATGTTAGATTAGTATTACATTACAGGATTACATAAATGTTATATTAGTATTATATTGCAGGATTATATAAATGTTATATTAGTATTACATTACAGGATTACATAAATGTTATAAGATAGTGCATGCATATATGGTATATATATATATATATATGGTAACGCAAGAATGGCCTATTAGCAGCACTAAAGCGTCAAAACATGATTTCATAAAATCAATTATTTAAAGAAAACATAGCAGCCAAAAATGACTTAAAAGTTCAGGTGACACTCTAAATTGAAGTTCTAACGACAAAGGCCTCTTATGCAGATGGTGTTCGCTGGGCAGTTTTCATCCTGAAAAGTGACGAACTGATTTACTGAGGTAAATGAAGGTGATCATTATAAAATTAATATTCTAGTACTTCATTTATATAGCGCCGCATGCATAGCTTCAGAGGCTCTTCAGAGGCAACCATTTATACAGCCCAAAGACGCTTGTGGCAATGCAGGCTGGGTTTCGAACACGACAGAATCACGTTATGACTCTTGCGGTATCCAGCAACCCACAATAATTGTATTTGACGATAAATATATTGATTAATAAGATGAACTTAATTTGATGACGATTTAATTTATCAAAATAAACAAAATTAACTAATAAAAGACTCAAATTGATTGCAGTAAATAATATGCTATAATATGCAGTAAATAATAGTTTGCGTCAAGTCATTTAGTGAGCACCACAAATGTCAACTGCTTACCTTCTCACACGAAACGTACCTTTCTGAGTTAACAAGGGAATTTTATAAGTTAATATTACAAATACTAAACATTCTTAAAATAAATATTGAATAAAATAATAATAGTGTAAATACTAAATATTAACTCCGTAATTATTTGAAAAGATGAATGAATAATGTACTTTTGAAAATGGAAAACATTGATTTTGTTTGTGAGTGTTTTGTAATTGTTCAATCATTTAATTGCTTAATTAAAAACAATTAATTAGTTTAGATTAATAATAATAATAATGACAATAATAATAATAATAATAATATATTAATAATCCAAGTCATCTCACCGCAACCAAGCCACTGCAAATTACAATGTCATAATAACTTTTAAGCTATTTCATATTAACAACGCATAATAAATTATTGGCTAAAATATGCTAAATTATTTAACGACAGCTAAATGAGTTTTGTAATGCTATTGAAATTATGAACGGCTTCTTGCTCAAAACCACTCATTTTATTGACAAGTTATCATCTAATTTCCAATCAATCAATCTACTTGTTTTGCATGCAGGTTGGATGAATGGGTCGCATTCATGCATGCAGCGGCTATGGCAACAGTCGTAAAGTGTCGTGTTCGCAACCCAGCCTGCTCCGCCAGGGAGCTCCCTCGAGTGGGGGACGCATTATAAATGGTCGGGCGATTGTAGTGCCTTCATACCCGATTCGGATACACAAGGCACTCAAAATGAAAGGCTAAATAGACAAAAGCAAATGAAAATTCTGACCAACAATTAATTGTAATCAGTAATTACTCTGCATGGGCGATCGACGCTTATCACCACACCTGGAATTTTAAAAGATTTCAATATTTATTGCCATTAAGCAAAAAAACAAAACAATTATTATTAATGTCGTTATTGACAAATGATTATTATTGATGTTATTGTAAAAATTTAGTATCATTGTTGTTGTTATTATTATTATTATTATTATTATTATTATTATTGCTGTTGTTGTTAAAGTACAAATAATCATTGTTGTGTTATTATTAGTATTAGTACTAGTACAAACAATTATTGTTGTTGTTTTTGTACAACATATCTAACATAATAACGCATATTAATTAAGTTTACCAATGTCTATTATCAAAATAATTTTACATATTCGTTAAAATAACTGAAACATTTCAAATGGCTAAAATGTATTATATTTACAAAAAACAAAGTAGATTGTAGCTTTTGTTACAACGTAGGACTATAATTTAGGCACCTCTGATGATATGCACATAACCATATAAATTAACTATTAGTAAAAATACTACAACTGTCATCATCATCATCATAATCATCGTCGTCGTCATCGTTGTTTTTGTTGACCTACCTCAACTGCAATGTTACATAAGCACCTGAAGAAAAATAACTCCCGGTCGAACGAAGCATTGATGATGACGACGATGATGATGGTGATGATGATGATGATGATGATGATGATGACGATGACGACCACGTCGATGATGACGACGATGATGTCTGAGAGGTCAAGCAATCGTGATGCAGGCTTGTTTCAGTCAGCATCTTTTATTGAAAGCATCAATAATTAATTTGTTATGAGAGGCAATTAGTCATCAATCATTCCATCCGTCCTTCCATCCATCCATCAATCCATCCTTCCATCCATCTATTCATCAGTCCATCCATCCATCAATCCATCCTTCCATCCATCTATTCATCAGTCCATCCATCCATCAATCAGTCCATCCATCCATCAATCAATCCATCCATCTATTCATCATTCCATCCATACAGCCATCAATAGATCTATCCATCAATCTATCTACCAATCCATCCATTCTTCCATCCATCAATCCATCCATCAATCCTTCCATCCATCCATACTAACCACTGACTGACTATTGAAGATGCTTGGTCCATCGTAAATTTGCAGGTAACTCGAACAAGACAAGTTGTTATGGCGACGTCTTGACTTATTATTATTATTATTATTGTTATCATCATCATCATCATCATCATCATCACCATCATTATCATCATCGCCTCTACGATAATTATTGTTGTTATTATTATTATAATTTATGTTAAACCTATCAATTTCATCATCGAATCCAATTCGATCCAGAGGTTCAATTATCCGCTGCTGTTGGCGGGCATAAACCAGATGTCCTTGACTTAAACCCGAGTGGGAGGGGCTAAGAGGCGATCTGACGTTGAACATGAGCTTCCAATTGGTCAGTTCCGTCTTGAAAGTGACCCTGCAGCCTTGGGAGGGTACCCGCTGGACCGGTATTTCCACCACCAGGGCGCCGTCACCAAGCGGTTCCACCCGGCTGCACTTGGATGAATCCAGGATGTCTGCGAAGGCGTAGATTGAAATGAGTTGACTGATCGGAAGAAGTTGATCAACATGAATGTGGTTGACATGGTAACGATTGTTGATCAACATGAATGTGGTTGACATGGTAACGATTGTTTGGCATCAATTCAAAGGTGCTGCATTCAAAATCGAATCTCTGTCGAAAATAGCCCGTGATGATCGCTAATATTTGTCTACTAATGTAATGTCGATCATACGACGAGCAGGTTAGGGTTGTGCGTTCCTGCATGCGGTCGTAATAGCAACAGTCGTAATGTGTCGTGTTCGCGACCCAGCCCGCACCGCCAGTGAGTGCCCTCGGGTAGGGGCGCTATATAAATGGTGGACCGGTTAAAAAGTGCCTTCACGTCCCATTCGGATACATGAGGCTCAAAAGATGGGCTCAATACAAATTGTGATTTTAATAACAAGAATAATCAATAATAAGCATTATATTATTATTATTCCAATGGCTGATATTTACAATTGTTATAAATATTTATAATAATTTTATATATAATATATATTAATATAAATGTAATTAATTATAAATATTTATAATTATTACATTTATATTATTATATATTATATTTAAAATTATTATAAATATTTACAACTGTTATGAATATTGTCCTCATTTAATTAAGAGCATGTTTTTTTTCCTGGCAAAAGATTTTCAAGGATCAAAATCAAACGTCAATCTGTTTAAATTTCATTAAAATCATTTCACTTTTAACCTCTCGAAATTTTACATTTCGAATCATTTTCAAATTCATTTTCAAAACCTAACGAGCATTAATTAATTGTAAATATTGTTGTATTTGTAAGTGTTGTAGTACTTGTAAGTATTGTTGTACTTGTAAGTATTGTTGTACTTGTAAGTATTGTTGTAATTGTAAATATTGTTGTATTTGTAAGTGTTGTAGTACTTGTAAGTATTGTTGTAATTGTAAATATTGTTGTATTTGTAAGTGTTGTTCTATTTGTAAGTATTGTTGTAATTCTAAGTATTGTTGTATTTGTAAGTATTGTTGTATTTGTAAGTATTGTTGTAATTGTAAATATTGTTGTACTTGTAAGTGTTGTTGTATTTGTAAGTATTGTTGTATTTGTAAGTATTGTTGTATTTGTAAGTATTGTAGTACTTGTAAGTATTGTTGTACTTGTAAGTATTGTTGTATTTGTAAGTATTGTTGTATTTGTAAGTATTGTTGTACTTGTAAGTATTGTTGTATTTGTAAGTATTGTTGTACTTGTAAGTATTGTTGTATTTGTAAGTATTGTTGTATTTGTAAGTATTGTTGTATTTGTAAGTATTGTTGTATTTGTAAGTATTGTTGTATTTGTAAGTATTGTTTAATTTATAAGTTGTAATAATTAAATTAAATTGTATTTAATAATTTTCATTGAGACCTTAATACAATAACAATTAAAAATTTATTTAAAATATCACTTGAAAAAAAAACGCACCCTCGGTAAATCTTGGTTCCAGAAAATCGCGGCAACCAGAAAAGCGCACGAAAAAAATGGCGATTTTTTTAAACTCGAATAATTTGGAAAAATTTCCGTCGAGAAGAAAAATTGGAGGAAAACAAACAATTGAATTTAATTTTAATCAGAAAAAAAAAGAGGGTAGGATGAGTTTTGTGGGTTCTCTTGACTCAAGAAATTGTGGCTGAAAGGTCGATGGTTCAAAACCTGAGCTATTCAATATGCTGGTCATTCTTACGCAGGAGTGGATAATAAAGTAAAGAATAAATTCATTAATGTTAATATTACGTTAATTTGTAAGCATAAATATTATAATTTTATTATAATTTTATTGGACATTTAAATATTTCTAAATATTTCATTTACGACAACATTGCCACTTATAAAAAGTGTTGGAATTGACGTGAAGTGACTTTTCAAAGAAATCTTCAACAGGTGTGAGTGAGTGAGTGGGTGGGTGAGTGAGTGAGTGAGTGAGTGAGTGAGTGAGTGAGTGAGTGAGTGAGTGAGTGAGTGAGTGAGTGAGTGAGTGAGTGAGTGAGTGAGTGAGTGANACAAATAACAACAACAACAAACAACAACAAACAACAACAACAAACAACAACAAACAACAACAACAACAACAGCAGCAGCAGTAGCAGCAGCAACAACAACAATAACGTAATTGACTATTAATTAACTTTGAAACTCAAATACTTTCTGTCATATCTCGTCGTCATATCATGATTATCAAACCTGAGGTTGGGGGAAGATAAATTGGTATCCTAACATCCACATATCTAAATTTCATCAGTTTCCTCAGATGAGTGATTTCAAAATATTTCCTGATAAACACGAAATAAATACTACTATTGCATTAGTAAATACTGAAGCTCTTAAAGCTCTGCTTTATTAAAATGCGCGATTTAAAATTTATGAATTGTTTTGAAATTTCATGATTTTGAAATGCGGAGGAAGCGGGCCCATGGCTTCGTTGTCAAGAGTTGATGTTGGAAGTTGCCAGAATATTCATTGGTGCATTATTTCAGATATGTTTATGACTCCGAACTCATCACAAACCCTTCAGTATTTAGTGAAGAATAGCAATACCTAGTCTGATCCTCATCCTGTCTAAATCTACACCAAGTTAAACAAACTTTCCAATGCTTTATTTATAATTTCTGCTTCCAAACATTACAAAAGAAATCACAAAAACATTACAAACACAAAATACAATACAATGATTGTATTGTAATCACAAAAAAACACCAGTGGTGATGGCAAGTGATGTGGCCAAGCGGTGATGTTGACAAACACTGAGTGGAATTGCTGAAGGTAGAAGTCAGCACCAAAGTGGATGGAGGATGGACAGTGTTGCCAGTGCTGTGTTTTTTCTACGATGTCTCTCAAGAGCCATGGAAATTTGATATAAACACGTGGACAAATAATTAATTAATTATTTATACCTGCACGAACTGTTGCATAATTTAGTGCGTATTTAAAGGATAGAAAATGTATTATTAATATTGTGAATATAATTCATTCTCTATGAAATATATTATCATCATTATTATTATTATTATTATTATTATTATTATTATTATTATTATTATTATTATCATTATCATCATTATCATTATTATTATTATTATTATTATTATTATTATCATCATCACTCACATTTACATAAGTCATCATAAGGAGGGGGACGTCTTATTAACGTTCATTAAGGATCGGCTCCATGACTTCAAGGAATAAGTAGACCTGCAATCCAAGGATATGATTGGATGGACGTTGGGCATTTTCAAAACATTTTCATAGCTTAACAATTATTTGTAGTGGTTAAGAGGACCGAGATCTGTGCAATAACCACTCTTTACTCCTGATTTCCAAAATCCATATTTACTTAGGTTAAATCTTTAATTTATCGACTATATCCGCATGGATGGCATCCTTAACTGATTTGGACAGACTCCCAGCTATTTTAGTGTATCGGCAAACTTATATATTTCAGACAACATTCCATCATCCAATTCATTTTTATATTTATTTTTTAGCGACACAACTTTTATTACATGATTATATAATTTTAACAATATATTACAGTAATTTTAAAACTTAGAACTAATTTAAATGCTTTATTAGTTTTCAATTTTACCATCGACAGTAACCTTTGTCAGCTGGGTTTGTTTACATAACATAAGATCGCAGTTTCTTTGTCATCGCTGTGATAAAAACGGTAATCTATTACTCAAAGAAATAACCGCTGAATATCTTAAGTCCGAATAATTTTTAGGATTGATTGATTCTTGATTTTTCGAAATTTTATCTGGACTCATTATTTCGTTAAAGAATCAAAGAAAGTTGTAAAAGAAGGCCATGGATGATACGAGGAAAGATGTTGATGTCGGGTTGCAGCTCAAAACAGTGAAAGACATTCAAGGTATTCCTCATGACTTTGTTGGTAGATATGGTGCTTTTGAGGACATTACTGCTTACTTTTCCGATTTTACGAACAACATTCAGTTGTTAAAATTAATTATTTTCACTGCAAGTGGGCCACTTATTATCAGCTAATTTAATCTCAACTCTGTGCACGAATAGGACAATAAGTTTTGTTATTTCTTATTTCTTAACAATGTTCCATATTGTAAAACAAGGACAAGCTTAAATGTGAGGCAGAATTCATCAGCAAGTGCGTTAAATAAGATAGCAAACAGTGCACAACAAATAAACACATTTAAAAATTAACGAAGCAACAACGAAAAAACTTTAATTATATGTAACAATAATAATAACTTATGAAAAATTAATAACAGAATAAAAAAAATTTCAATTCGAAAGAGCCCATTTAACGACGGCGACTCAGAAATTAATTTATTTCCAACGCAGAATGCATCGTCGAGCTGAAAGAAGAGTTGAAAAGGAACGAAGGGAGTTCAATCTCTGATGGAAACAACACACTCAACAGGTTCTGCTCCAAACTAGAATTACTCCTTCAACTGGGACTCAAAGGTGAATGGTAGTTATGATGATGGTGATGGTGTTGATGATGATGATGATGATGATGACTATGGTGAAGGCGATGACGATGACACTGACATCCGTCGGTGCATTGGTCTGGTCGAATTCGTCGCATCTTCGCAAGCACCACAACTAGCATAAGAATGGCATAGGATTAGCATCATCAAAATTATTAATATTATTATTATTATCGTTATCATCATCATCATCATTATTATTATTACCATCGTAATTATTATTGTTGTTGTTATTATTGTCAATAACACTTGAATTCCCACCTTGCAAATCCAGAAAGGTTCGGCAAAGAGACTGGGGACTATTTTTCGTTCATCGTCGAGAGCTCGAGGAGCAACAAGAACTTGGGCGATGGGATCAAGTTTGTCAAGCAGCACAAAGAGGTGAGTCATGAATCAATCAATCAATCAATCAATTAACCTATTAATAGAAGTAGTAATCTTAATCAGCCCACTGATTTATTACTGATCGTTCGTGCTAATTTATGCTGATAATTCATTGTTTTTCAAATTATTTATATTAATTTATTCAGTACCACACAAAACTGGGTCAGGGCAGAGCCCTCATAAGGTACAGTCTTGTCCACCATCTGCTGGCTGATACCCTGCAACATTGCATTGATAATGTCAAGGTCATAAAGTGAGTGACAACGGCGATGACAATGAGATTGATAACAAAAAGTGGTTTATTTCCCCTCCAGCAAGTATTACAACAAGTCTTCTTCCATTTTCTACAACAAGCAACTCGACCATGACCTCGTGAGTGACCTCTATGACCTCAATGACATGACATTTGATCTTGAACCCTTGGTGCATGACCTTGACATACAATGGCCCACATTTTCTAGGTCGGTTGAGATTCACTTGCAAGAGATATCCTGATAATTTGTTTTAATATTTAATAATTGTAGCTAATTATAAAAATTATCATAAAGTAAATGGATTAACGACATTCACGGGGATTACGTTGCATTTGATCCAACAGCATGTTGTTATTTATTATTAAGCAATTCATAATATACACTGAATTGTAAATTCATTTCTGATAATATATTCTATGCTTCATTAATATTATTAATAACCTTCATCAAATAATTGGATATTCATGACTTCTAATAATAACCTTCATTAAATGATTGAATATTCATTACTTCTAATAATAACCTTCATTAAATGATTGAATATTCATTACTTCTAATAATAACCATCATTAAATGATTGAATATTCATTACTTCTAATAATAACCATCACCAGGTCCAGACGGATAAACTCACCTGTCAACTCTTGGAGGAGGATCTCCGTTGGTAGAAGCAGCATTGTCAGTTGTGCCAGTTCATTCCAGGTTGGTGATGATTATGATGATGATGACGACGATGATGATGAAAGGGTTGGTGTATGTTGTGACAATGTGCAATGGAATTTGATATTGCATAGATTTACAAAAATATTAAGATTTCGCAACAGTTGTTAGCTATTTACAATGTTTTCAATTGCGAATTTGCGAATGCTTTTATTAGTCATGCATGAATTTATTTTGAAGGAGTAAATCAATGGGAAGTGACATTTATTATTATTATTTACAATAGAAAATCAATGTTCGAATTATTCTCGTATCATGTCACCGATGTCGTTATCAAGACCAACTAAACGTACAACATGCATTAAATAGAAGACAACACTGGCCCGTTTTTATAACAATAGTTAAAACGATATTAAAAAGAACATGGTTTTGAGACCATGGAAATCCATGCCTGTTGACGTTGTTAATTCTGTTTTTTTTTCTGTTTTCTGTTTGTTAATTCTAATTCTGTCCCAATCATCATCATCATTCCTCATTAAAAAGTTATTGACAATAAAACAATTAATGACTGTAAATTTATATTCCAGGATGACAGCATCTCAGTGCAGTTCCCGTGCGACCTTGGAAACAAGAACGTCGTAAGCGAGGAAAATACCGACAGAAGACCGGAAGGAACCTCGGAGGAAGGAAAGGTTTCCGTCATCAGATGCAGCACACCTGTCTTTGGCGGCTCCCAGTTGGCGAGTGAAATGGACGTAAATGATTTGGAAGCTGAGATAAAGTAGGAAGATGAATTTGAATTTGATTGGTTTAATGACAATTAAAAACATGTTAATAATATTAATAAATAACTTAATAATATATTTAAATTGTTAAATAACGATGCATTCGACATCCTATTCTATTTTTTCAACCTCCAGAATCAAAGAACTCTGCAACACCCTGAAGAAGTCCGAAGATCAGAACTCGGCACAACGGTCGCAGCTCGACGTCCTCCTCGAACAGAACCAGAAACTTCGAACAGAACTCCAATCTGGCGAGGAGTCGAATGAAGAATTGAGACGACGTTTGGAAAAGCTTCAGCAACGGGTCGAAGAGGAAACTGCGTCTGGCAAGACCGCATCAGAGCAACTGGCCAAGGAAAACTGGGAAAATGTCAGTGAAATAGAGCAGCTGCACGAGAAGATCCTGAAACTGGAGACGGAAAAGAACATCGACGAGGAAGTCATCAGAACCTCCCTGGAGGAGGTCGGGCGAATGGAGAGAAGCATCGACCATCTCAGACTCGAGACTGAAATCCAGCTCGACGATCTGAGGCAGAATGTCGACAAACTGGAACGAGACGTCCAACTGTTCGTGGATTTTCTCGATAGGCTGCAAACCATCTGCCTTCCCGAATCTTCTCCGATGGCCGTTAGAGATTCAGATTCGAGAAGAATCAGCGAGTCTGCTCTCGACAGGGTGTTCGTGCGACTCGAGGCAAAGATCGAAGTCTTTCATCGTGGTGCTGGCAATGGATCAGATCTGTCTGAAATTTCGAGTCTTAGGGAAAAGATGGAGGCAATGTACAACGATCTGGCAAGGAATGAATCAGAAAATGAGAAACTAAACCGACGCGTCCACGAACTGGAGGAGTCCCTGGAATCACTGGAGATGGAAAAATCAGTTTTGGAGGACGAGTTGGAAAAGAGGAGATCCGAGGAAGAGTCTAGGTCATCCGAGTGGAAGCAACAGGTGGAAAAACTGGAGGAAGATCTCAGAAAAAGGGAGAAGGAAATGAGCGACACCATCACCGAGGTTGAAGAGGCTCTGAGCTCCACCGAGCAGGAACGAAACGCCCTCGCTCTGAAGATAGAGGGAGCGATCGCTGAAAAGGACAGCATGGTGAAGGAGCTAAAGGATGACATGGAAGTGATGATCGGGTCCTACAAAAGGAGGGAGATCCTGATGGAGGAGACGAGGAGGGGCTTCGAGAAGTCGATCGAGAAGATGCAGGAAGAGCACGTTGATGAAGTTGTTTCTCTCAAGGAAACCATTCAGGTTGTTGTTGGAGACTGTTGCATTGTTGTTGAGGGCTGTTGCATTGTTGATGAGGGCTGTTGCATTGTTGTTGAAGGTTGTTGCATTGTTGATGAGGGCTGTTGCTTTGTTGATGAGGGCTGTTGCTTTGTTGATGGTTGTTGAATCCATTGTTGCATTTGTTGTTGGTTGTTATCGTCAAAGTCATTGTTGACTGTTGTTGCCGTTGTATGATTGTTTTCAATCGAAGTTCAGTTTTCCAAATGAATTACATTTTATGATCCACGACGACGTCAATGGACAAAAATCTATTGGAATGCACCAATAAATAAATTAATTATTCATTATCGATTAATTATTCATAAACACATTATTAATATTCATTACCAGCAACTGGAGTCAAAGATTTGCAACGAGTTGACCCTCGATAAGAAGCACGAGTTCGAGTTGGAAATTGGAAAACTCGACGAAAAGTTGATGACCGCAAAGGAAGACCAGCTCGTGGCCCAACTGCAGTTCAAGGATAAGGTCAGTGGGTGCTTACAATAAGTAGTGTTGTAACATTAACATGATTAATAATAATAACAATAATAATAATAATAATAATAACGATGGTCAATAAAACAGCTGGATGAAGTGAACAACAGACTGGAAAACATGGAGGAGGAGAACATGTCCCTTCGCAACCAGGTGTCTCAGGTGAGGAGCCTCTTGACTTTTACATTAATAATGTATGTAATAATGTCATCATTAATAATATATTATTAACGTTATTAATAATATTATTAACTTCTTAACAAAGTTGTTGTTACTGATACTAATTAGTTGTGCAACATTGAGCAATGGTTTCCATCAGCATTTCATCTATTGTCGTCATCGTAATCATCATCATCATTTTCTTATTCGTCGTCTTCATCATCTCTTATTCCTCACGGCAATGGCTGTGGCTTGTTGTTTTTCGACGACTCTTGTTTCGCTCCTCCTCGCATTAGTGTCGCCACAAATCAAGTCCCTCGCTGAATTGTTGCTCCGTCGTCGTCCGAGATTATTCGACCGATTGAAATATAGCCGCAAATATCAATTATATTTTCTTCTTTTCATTAGCATTATTATTTATTGTTTGGCTATTGCTGTTATCGATCATTGATTGTTGCAATGATTTAGAAAATAATTAACAATGATTAAGTATCGCTATCGTCATTGCTATTATTATTTTTTTTACATTTCTATCATTATTATTACTATCATCATCATCATCATCATCATCATCATCATCATTATCATCATTTTATTATACAATTCCTAATTACCAAATTACAGCTCTGCAGGGAAATAAAGAACGAGCGGATCACGTTCAGACACAAGGAGGAGGGGTGGCTCAAGCAGAAGGCCGAGTACGAGGCTCGAATCCAGGACCTCAAAAGTCATTTCGCTCAGCTGCTGAGGTGGGTGACATTCGAATGTCATTTGGTCAAACGATTCACTTCATGGAAATTCGATGACTTTAATGTCAGAATTCAATTATTATTATTATTAATACTCATTAATGTTCCAAGTGTAATTTTTAAATATTGACCATTAATTAACATATTATATTAACTAACGCATTATACTAATTAGCATATTACATTAATTAACATATTAATATAATTAACATTATATTAACTAATACATTATACTAACAAATATATTACACTAACTAACTTAGCATATTAATTAACACATTATATTAGTTAATACATTGTACTAATTAACATATCATACTAATTAATGTATTACAATGTCAAACAGTGACAAGAAGCACCTCTGGGAGAAGTGTCAGGAACTAATGGACAGAGAGGGTGTGACAGCCTCCTACAAGTGGGTGGAGTCGTCCTCGGTCACCAACTGCCACCTGTGCAATGTGACCTTCACCCTTTCCATCCGAAAGGTCAGCTGAGGACATAAGTCATTTCCACTGTTAATCTACGACATCTTGTGTGGCTCAATTTTTTTATTTATTATTATCGCTATTATTATTATTATTATGGATGTACATAAATATTAAGGATGTAAGTAAATATTAAAGATTTATATAAATATTATGGATATTATTATGATTATTATTATTATTAATCTCAATATGGGCCAAAGCAGCTCCTCGCCATCAACTGAATGCAGATTCAGAATTAAGTGGAGTTCTTGACTTTTTATTTAAGTTTTGTTTCTGTTTAAATTGTTCAAAGCAATTCAACACTTGTTAAGCAGGAGGATGCATAACTAATAATAATATTAATATTATTAATAATATTAATTATTGCCAGCATCTCTTCCAAAGTGATTTTTTTTATGGCAGATTGATTTTTATTTTTTCGGTTAATTCAGTTAAATGACGACGGATAATTAATAATGCATGACCATACATTAGTAGCATTTATTTATTTATTTTTTAACGACCGACTAATCGTTTTACGATAACACCGACAGCATCACTGTCGCCGTTGTGGCAACGTGTTCTGCGCCAACTGCAGCAACAACTGGATTGAAGCTCCTCACAGCAGGTCAGTCAAATGGTTAAACGACGACGACGACAAATTACACTCGACATGACGCCCATTCCCGGCCGGTCGACTAAGTTCAGCAACTGCTAAACGTGTGGCACTGAATCACTTTGCAGTGTAATTAAGGCTTGATTGGAACATGTTATTACATTTTAATGTATGCTAGCATTTTAAAATATGCTAATTTAGATTAACTTGATACGTTTAAGTAGTAATATACTGCACGCAGACGAGCTAATTTAAATAACGTTGAAAAGTGCCTTGAGATAGTTACATTTATGCAATGCAAACGAATCGTCAAATGCCAACTAGAAATTGCTCTTTGAAATTCATTTTCACATTACAAACTGTCGGCGATAAATTCTAGCAACAAGTCGAGAGCTTGCAACGTCTGCATGGACGTGGCAGTCCAGGAACAGATTTCGAACTCTTCGACGATTGCGGACGACGATTCGAAAGAGAGGGCCGACAACTGCAACGGCATCTTGGACGTCAGTCGCACCAGCAACGACAGCTTTGCAGACCAAGGAGAGGACTCACTTCTTCCACCTGAAGGTTTGTTCCACTTTGTGAAATATCAGTGTCCATGTTCAAACCAAATCTGTCTTTTACATTCTTATTAGCAATTTTCTAGGCTTTTTCTATGCTTCAGCTGACTCTAGAATATAATAAAGTAGCTTTGCCTTGGAATTTCGATAAATTTTCATTCAGTTGGAGGGATTCTTTACATTTAGTTTGCAACCCATTTATCAATTAATATGAAATTGTAATCTTCACTCAATCGATTACAACTCTCTCGACCAATTAAACCACGCTATCTTTATTTTCCAGCCTGCGTTCCTCACATAGTCATCAACAGCTCAGGAAACTTATCGACGTTGGCAAGACTTACAGGTGGCGTCAAAAACGTTGCCGTTTGGGCGACATCGACCGCCGTGTCGTCCATCGTCAAGACGACGGGTCAAGTTTCGGGAATTTTCGGCAAGGGAGTCGCTCAGATAGAGTCAGAGTAAATTGTATTTCGTTTTATTTAGCAGCGTAAACAAAATCAAATAAACAAAATACGGATGTTTATTTTCAAAAATATCGTGCAAATTTAACGATCGGAACGATGAACTTTTTGCAGCGCCCCAGTTTTTTACGACGATCGATTCGAAATCATCTCGCCAGAAGAAATTACAGAGTCCCGCATGAGCCTTCCCTCCAATGATGAGTGAGATTTTTGATTCGCTCCGATTTTAAATCCATTTTCTTTTTTCTTAGAATTTTTTTTTTATTGCTTCTAACGTGTTGAATGCCGCATTAAAGGGTCTCATTTATTTTCAACCCATTTGCAAAAACGCTGAAGAGTCTGCGATGTTCTAGGCGATTTGAACTTATAAAAAACTCTAAAAAGAACAATTTAATGTAATATATTTAACTAAAATGGCTTAGAATTCCTCATCCTAACGCAGATGTCGACATCAGCGGTTTGTTTTACAAGACAACAACAAAAATAACTAATTTCTCTTTTATTCCCCGGTGTACAGAGCCATAATTCTAGAAGTCATCGATCCGGCTTCTGACGACGACGACTCGTTCGAGTTGATGGAAGAGATTCCGTCCGAGAAGATGTTAATCGTTCCCATAAACCTCAAACTGGACTCCGACAAGGCCACCTCGATACACTGGTCCTTCCACTCAGAACCCAAGGTTGGTATGACTAACTATGTCGGATTTTCTTACGGCTTCTTGTGCCAGCAGTAGAATAGATGAGTGCGGAACAGTCATGCTCCGTCTAGCATGGATATGGCTGTTTGGTTCGTAAGATTATGGTCGACGTATAACTAAGTTAGAGAGGCATGAAAACACTGTTTACGCCTTTTATGTGGCGCTTAATCGCCCAGCGAAGACGCACGTAGCATGGGAATGACCGACGTCGATCATTAGCACAAATTGCGTCTTAGACGTTCATTTTATTCTCCTTTATACGACGCTCCCGAGGGTATTTGATTCTTTGTTTTATTTTTTTTGTTTTTTGAAACGCTGGAAGAACTCAAACTTTCTAAATCCCCGCTGACTTCGGACGTCAGAAAGGCGATCCGTTAATAAAATCTGTCACGTCGAAC
Organism: Hirudo medicinalis; assembly: GCA_011800805.1. Taxonomy (NCBI): domain Eukaryota; kingdom Metazoa; phylum Annelida; class Clitellata; order Hirudinida; family Hirudinidae; genus Hirudo; species Hirudo medicinalis. The sequence goes on from MPNW01000595.1 coordinate 112,657, forward strand.
ATGTTGCGGAGATCAGGGACTAGAAAAAAACATCTGGAAAAATTTGTTGAATTCAGAGGACATTTCTGAAGGCTTAAGGCAATCTTTCCCAATAAGAGGACGGGAAAGCGCTAAGGAAGACGGATTAGGATTGTGGGAAACGATAAGCACCCCGCTTCATCCGGTCTGCATTGGCGCTATCGCACCAGGCTTCTAGACGCGCAGATGGGGTGTTAATCTGGGGTATCATTGTCGCTAAGGGCCGCTATCGCTCGACCAAATTATTTTTAATGATCCCAGTAGTTTAATATTTATTTAAATAGTAATTTATCTTTTCAATTTTAATTGAAAATGTCTATTATTGTTAGACTTTAATAATTATTATTAGACATTAACGTCTTTTTTTGCAATTAATTTGTATTTTAATTTATTTCTTGGAGTTAAATTAAAGCACCGAAAGTTTAAGCGAATTTAAACCAATTAAACAAATCCTCTAAATTCCCAACTCGACAGGGCGTCACGTTCGGCATTTCTTATCATGGTCCGCACGAAAAGCCATCGACTGCAGAGGGTTCGTCCGGTACGACGGGTGGAAGCTTGATGGCTTCCCTCACCTCGTCCGTGATCTCATCTTTCTCGGGGTCGACCCCACCGAGTCTGCCGGACCCCTCGGCGGGCAGAGGAAATCAGAAGTTTTGCTTCCATTGAAGAAAGTCCACAGTCATTTGAGGAACGTCAGTGGGTCCCTGATACCGAAAAGTGCGGGAGTCTATGCCTTTCTCTTCGACAATACGAAGTCCAGGTGAGCGATCAGTCTCTAAATTTTTCTCGAGTATTATAATTAAAACTGTTAGTATTGTAAATAATATTTATGTATTACGTATTACAATCGATTAATAAGCTGATGTATTTGTCTCGAATTAAATGTCAGCACAAATCGCAAACAAAGCGTCTGCATGATTCAACACAATTTGCATCGTTTATGAGATAAGCACAATCACTCATCACTTGGTGTCATTATATTGTACTGAATTCAAATTTCTATTATTATTATTATTGTTATTATTATTAGCATTATTATTAGCATTACTGTCAATATTACTTATTATTCATGACCGTAGCTAACATCTATCGCCGTTCGATAACTCCCGCACCCAGCCAATAGCTGCGCATCACAATTAGTCGATGATTGTTCTCTTGGGAAACAAACACTTCCAAGAAAACCATGGCATTCCCGAAGCGGTTGAACATCGATAGAGTCACGTGCAGTGTCAGAACAATTTATATAGCGCCTATTTACGAATGGCAACGCGAGTTTACGAATGCGTCACGGTTCGATTAGCCTGCCATCTTCTGGAGCTGAACGTCTGAGCCATTTTCGCTACGAAAATAAGCCAAAGCGATATTTTTATATATATATTTTTTTTTGCGATCTTTCTGCTTTCTAAGATCAACTCGGCACGGACCTGGCATCATCTTTCAACGTTAGCTGTTAGAAAAAGAGCGATAAATCAATGCGATCTTCGTATCTGGCGAGTCATTACGACCTGCCAATCCACGGCAAAGAATGGAAATTGCATTTCGAAATGCCGAAAACGATCCGGCGACGTGCGAACTTTGACGCCGGCGCCGAACAACGCCGAGGCGCTAAAATCCGCACTCTCCGTGCGATGCGGAGCAAGCGTTAAACCGATGCACCGGGAAAGTGTAGAAGTCCGTGTTTATGGATTCTAAAATCGTCGGCGTCGATAATGATACCGGCGTTACCATTGTTGTGATGGAGGAGAAGGTTGTGATGACGATCCACGCAGCTGAGGTGGTCTTATTTCCATTAGCAAGCCGTCAATACGAGCCATTGCGGAGTTGGTCAATTGATCGATCGAGCCATTCCCCGTTAGCTGGAAAACCAGACTCCATTTGTCGCTATCGAGCTGCATCTGTCATTGAAATGACGCGTGATAATAATAATGCTGATAATAATAGTAATAGTAATAATAATAATAATAATAATGCTGATAATAACAGTAATAGTAATAATAATAATAATACTGATAATAATAGTAATAATAATAATACTTAATAATAATAGTAATAATAATGACAAAACAACGACATTCTCAATAACAACTAAAATAATAACAGTCATTGGCAAGGCATAATTCCACCTCAGAGTGTAAAGTCATGCACGTGTCACGCTAAACACTTTCTAGTCACTGATAAACTGATGACATTTCCTGCCCGATGGTAATCAAAGCTTTAATTTGTCACCACTGAAGCGTGAAGCAGAATGGCCTTAAGACGTAATAGGCACTGCTTGTGGCCTAATTTGGATCATAAATATGCTAAAACAAATTGTTGTGGGGAGCGTGTACTAATGAAGTTGTTAGATTTTAAGGTCAATATTTAGATAGATTAGATACACAGATAGATAGAATATCAGCTGATAATTTAGTAATTAATTGCATGTTATTACTATAAATTAAATAACTAGGTTATATATAACATAAAAGCAATATATGTTACACTAACACATATGTTGTTATAACACATATATATGTTATATAATGCAATATACAATCACAATATATGTTATATTAACATATACATGATGACAGTTAGTAATAACGTTATGGATACAAAGCTATGCACTGAGCTTTACAAGTTAATGATATTTTACCAGGTTGTGCTAATTAATAGCATTATTTATTATTATTATTATTATTATTATTATTATTATTACTATAATAATAAAGATTACTGTTAAGGTTATGTCGAATTGATGTATGATGTTATGTTGAGGATTGCCCAGCGGTGCATAGCTGCCCGACGTAAGATAAGGTTATCTCGTCAGTTATCTCACCAGTTCGACTCGCTGAAATGAATGACCATCATAGATGCTTCATTCTGTTCAACCATGAAGACTTCAATGCGTAAATGGTTGCCCTGTTATTCACTCAAAGTGATTTTTCTTCCATCAATTAACCCACACATTTATGAAATTATTTTTTCTATAAAACAACAAAAACAAAATCAACACTGATTTAAAATATTCCTTGTTATTCACAGCGTAATGACCAAAAAGATCTTCCTCAAGCTCAAGCTGATACCCCGGTCTTCCGTTGCCCTACCCTCGGACTGCTGAATCGACCGGCAACTTGCGACGACGACCGGCCATTCGTCCGTCCAATATTTGCCTCGGCCGCATCGGACTGTAACAGATTCTGTCTGCAATAACGTTCCCTTTGTTTACTCTCGTTTTTGCCGATCTTCTTGGGAAAATGGCGGATTCCTTTTGCGGACTGGACTTGATGAAGCACTTGCTGGCAATAAATTAGCTTTGTTTTAAACATCTGTTCAACATTTTTAGCTTCTAAAACTTTCTCTTGATGTAGGTCTTGCCATGGATGTAATCTAATGTATTTTATAAATATTCACAAAAATGTATCGGATTACAAGATTACGTTTGATAAGATTTGATCAGACAGCTGGTTTTTCGTTTTACTTTTTTGGCTTCTGGTTTTAGCTTTCACCACGCTGTTATTCTGTCCTGAATATTACGATTGCGCATTATCTTGATTTAATAATATTGTTTTAATTATATTAAAAACAAATTTTTATTTATTATAACTTTGTGATTTTGGCACCTTACTTTCATCTCTCCCTACATATCTCTCCAAGGTTGAATCATATCTGATTATATTGCAAGAATAAAGATCCTGAGTTCGCCTTTTTCATTTCTTCGAATTGGCCGCAATCGTGAGGTCCACTTTTGGAAATGGAAATTATATTTCAAAATTTGAAGTGAAAAAAAACAAGAAAATAAATTTCCTGGAAAACATCGCGCATGTCATGCTGAGGGTTGTTGCGGCCTCACGGAGATTAAAAATGGCTTATTCACGAATGAGGGCCGCTCCTTTGCAATCGATGGCAAATAAATGATATCAATAACTCCTAGCACTAACAATAACAAAAGTTCATATCTAGGGTTCATTTCGGCGAATCAGTACCGATAAGCGCCTTAAGCCAGACAATGAAACAGACAATCAATCAACAAAAACAATCTCCTCAGTCGCTCTCGGCCTATTCTCAAGTTTCCAGGAATTTATAATTTGCACGAAAAATAGAAAATAAAAATAATTCATCTTCAACTTATCTCGTTCGACCAGCAACGTGCAGATCATTCCCATTCTTTTTTCTCTCTGCAAATACGATCGAGCAAAGCGAAAACATGAGCCGACGCAGACGTGAGCAGGCTTAAAAGTGAACGTGGATTAACGAAATTTTTTTCTTTCTTCCGAAACAATTTTGCCCTCTTCTGAGATCCAGTGATCGATGGCTTGGCTCTTATAAATCGGACAAAATAAATGGAAAGATATGAAAACTAGGTACAAAAAAAAGAAATCGGCGTTTTTATTTTGGTCGATCATCGATGGGTTATTAATTTTATTGGTATTTTTTATTGGTATTTATTACTATTAATTTCCATTATTAACACATGATTTCAGAAGTTACTACACAAAAAAAAAAACATATAAATAAATTGTTAATCTGAGAAGTAGATTCTGAAGGCTGTCGCTGTGAGAATTCATAATCCATCCAATAAAAAATGCAGGACGTCATCTATGGCAAACAGCCAAAAAAAAGAGATTATTTCTTCAATTTGTGCGAGGGTTCTTCCCCCCCTGGAAAAGGCTGAAAAGACGTCCCTGAAAAAGGTCCACTTACGAAATTGACATTCGATATCGATAGGAGGATGTTTGAGCGATGACCTCGTTTCTAAATTCTTCCCATTGGTTGACCCAAATCAACCCCACACATCGATCCGAATTCATACGAATGGAATGTCGGTAGTATCCTTCGTGACAGCTCGTATTTTAGACCTGCGTTTGGTTTATGAGCTCCAAATAAATGGTTAAAATTGTGCATTAAAGGGCAAGTAAACATTGTTTACATTAATATTTATAATAATAATAATAATAATCGTCTAATAAATAGCTCGTTATTGCTTTACTTATTCGGAATGATTTTAAAGAAAATAATCGCTCATAATTATTTTTATTTTAAGCCGATCACTTACAACTTAATCCCAGGAAGCCGAAACTAAGGGAGAGTGACGAACTAAGGAAGTCATTTGTCATTCAAATATTAACCGCTAAACAGCTACAAATCGGTAGTAATACAAGTGAATAATAATAATAATAATAATAATAATAATAATAATAATAATAATAATAATAATAATAATAACAATAATAATAATAATAATAATAATAATAACAATAATAATAATAATAATAATAATAATAATAACAATAATAATAATAATAATAATAATAATAATAATAATAATAATACGCTTTACATAACTATCCTCATTCGAACGCCAAAAACATTAATTGTAATTTTTGAATAATTATTTATGTTTATTAATAATATTTTATTAAATGTATTCTATTAATATTATCAATTTACTTTATTTAAATTATAATAATTAATAATAATAATAATTATACTATTAAATAATTATAATTTAAATAAATTAATTTAATAACTTAATAAAATAATTATAAATTAATAAATAAATAAATAAATAAAATAAATTAATAAAATAACTTTATTTAAATTATAATAATTATTAATAATAATTATACTATTAAATAATTATAATTTAAATCATCATTTAAATGAACTCAAATACAACATCTCGTTTAATGCGCTATTACGCAATAAGACTTTGACTTTAATAGTTTCTTAACATATACCTGATTATCCTGACATTCGGACCTTGTGCTGTTCTTTTTGTATGTAAATTGTACAGACTTGTGTTAGTGGTCTCCACAGGACCCTTCACTTTGGTGTTTAATAAATTATTAATAATTAAAACAGTAATTGTCATTTATTTAGTTATTAATTAAGTCATTTTTAAAGCGTACGAGAATCATGAAATGAAGAACGAAACTAAAGGTGAATAGAAAACAAAAAATGATGAGCAGAAATAACTGCTTGTGCATCCGTATTTTTTTTTATCTAAAACATATTTTTGTGTGCTGGTAGAAGCTTTTGCAATCCACGAAGTCCATCATTCCAGGCCCAACTCCCTCGCCACTAAGCATGAAAAAATAATAATAATAGTAATAATAATAATAATATTGATGATGATGGTGGTGGTGGTGATGATGATGATGATGATGACGATGATGATGATGATGATGATGATGATGATGACGATGATGATGGTGGTAACGATGATGATGATGATGATGATGATGACGACGACGACGACGACGACGATGATGATGATGATGAAGATGATGATAATTATAATTTGAAATACAAAACAGAAAATAAATAAAAATAAATAATCGAGAGCCTCTCTCTTCATCAGAGCAGACTATCGTTCAGGAGTCTGCAAATGATCCATCGGTTAATAATTCTGACCCGAGCGTCAGGGGTTCGATTCCTGCCAATGACTCGACCGTCAGTCATATTCATACTTTCTGCTCCATGTCATTATTGACAACAGTGCGATGTTTTTATCTCGCTCGAGATTATGATAACCTACGCAGAGTGATTAAGAGAAGCACACCCTCCTCTGTGATGCCATTATTATGTCTCAAGAATGTCAACCTGTTTTATTCCTTAACATAGAATGTCTAATCAGCCGGATAAATGTTCCTTGTGAGTCTCTTTTTGGCTTGAGTTGATGTAGTTGGTCTTCTTTATTGCTTATTCGTTCCTTGTTTTAGACCGTTACGAATGGATTTAACAGAACAACCATAAATTAATTCCTCTTATTATTATTGCATCCCGACATGCCGAACAGAAGTCAAATAAACCTTTATTATTAAGATCCCAGGATCTTCGGTGCGCCACCAAAACCTAGTCGCTCGAAGAGATTCCATTTATGAAGCACCCCTACCCGAGGGCGCTCCCTGGCGGTACAGGATGGGTAGCGAACACGACACAGTATGACCGTTGCCATTACCGCCGTATGCAGGAATGAAACCCATTCGGCCAACCTGCACAGACGACCCTTGTTGTACCCTCTTTGGACAGCACACTATTGTTGGATTTTCCATTGGATTTTTAAATCTTTTTTTGCTTGGTTTCGTTCGAAATCGGAAATGACAAGATATTATCGAGTTTATTAAGCGTTGCTGAAAGTACTTGTAATAATGCAATTTAATCTAATATAAATTTAAATCTAACGTACTTTAAAATTAAAATGATTGTGAATTTCATTAAATTTATTGAAGACATTCACAAACTCCGCAGCCACTGGGACATCGAACGCATTCTTCCACTTCGCAGCTCATGTTTATGCATGAAATATGCTAATGGAGTCACGTGTTTACGAATGGCCAATCATTCTGCGGTTCCGCTCCGTTGATTCGCTCCACCCCGCATCGGATTGGTGGGCGGAAAATTGGAATGATTGCATTTTATCCGATGCAAAAACGTAGACCATGAAAAGGATTCACAAGGAAGAATGGAAGGATTGCCTTCTGTTGGATCTGTTCGTAGACTGTCGTCACAATCATCATTATCATCTTCGTCATCGTCAAGGGCATCATCTTCATCATCATCGTCACCACCATCATCAGTGTAGTCGTCGTCACCACCATCATCATCAATATCGTCGACAACGACAAGCACAACAACAACAGCAACAGCTGTAACATCAGTAACAACAATAGAAACAACAACTTTATCAAAGAGAACATGAATCTCATGAATATTAATATTAATATCAAGCTAAATTGGGTCACTGACACAGATAGGACTTCATGAGTAGGAAGC